>OZ017741.1:227605978-227808478 GCA_963969285.1 Odontomyia ornata
GGTCATCTGAACAAACAAATTAAAGGCGTCGAGGAAAAGGTTGACCAGGTCGAGGAAAAGGTTTACCAGGTCGAGGAGAGAATTAACCATGAGATCAGCCAGATCGAGGGGAGAATAAACCATGATATCAGCCAGGTAGAGAAGAGAATCAACCATGAGATGGGAAACATGAAAAAGGAATTGGAAGCAGCAAAGGCAGTAGTAACCTCTTCACCAGCCTCGCTTATAACCGCAGCGCAAAGCACATCCAGAAATGTCCAAGCACCAATATTCGATGGGCAAACGGTCTGGAGTATTTACAAAATCCAGTTTGAAGCCGCCGCTAGGATAAATCACTGGAATGAGCAGGAACGAGCAACTGCGTTAATTCTGGCTCTAAGAGGCCCAGCTGCCGAGCTTTTGCAGACAATCCCCGTTGAGCTGCATTCAAACCCGGCTGCTATAATGAATGCGCTAGACATGCGTTACGGAGACGATCATCTGAAGCAGATTTACCGGGCGCAGCTACGGCATCGGATGCAGAAGTCTGGCGAAACCTTGCAGCAGCTAGCACAAGACATTGAGCGATTGGCGCTTTTGGCTTACCCAGCGTACGACCCAGAACATCGAGATGACGTAGCAGCAGAAGCATTCATCAGCGCCTTAAAGGACCAGGAATTGCAACAAGCCGTGCGGTTAGCTCAAAAGCAAACAGTCAAGGAAGCATTGGCTTATAGTTTAAATTTTGAGGCAGCCAAAAATGTGACCCGCACCACTGTCCCGGTTCGCGAGGTAGTGACAGATAAATCCAGGTGTGAGCGCGTGGGAATTGAGCGAGAGCTGCAGGTGAATGGTGCGCCTAGATGCTGGAATTGCGGGGAAAGAGGGCACCTGCATAGAGACTGCAAGAAGGGGAGAAGACCGAGCTATTGTCCAGGGTGGTGGAGATCCAGACCGTGTCAGGAGCCTAGAATGGAGGCCCAGCAAACTACAAGGGCCAACTTCGTGGGGCGAACGTTGGCCACGAGTATCGACATCCCCAGCACCGTGCCAAGGCAACATCGTGGAGAAGCAGACAGATGCCTTCCTGGTCAAGTTGATGAAGAACAATGCACCCTAACAAACGACACTGGTGCAACCCGATCGACGATCCGACCAGACCTAGTGAGGCCCCAACTGCTCCACAAGGGCAGAGTTCATGGAATTGCTGACGCCCTATCTCATCATCCATGTCCAGCTAACTGCAAACATTGCCAACAGATTGAGGAAAAGGAGCCGCCCGTTGATCTGCGAGTGATAACGGCCGAATTCGATGAAGGTCGGTCATCGGAGGAGATTCGAAATGCCCAGTTAGCCGATGAAGATATCGGACCATTGCTCGTATGGAAGGAGACGACTGGGCGACCTGAGTGGAAGGACGTTTCAACGCATGGCGCAACCCTGATAAGCTATTGGGCACAATGGAACTCCCTTCAGGTGGAGGGTGGTGTACTCAAGCGGAAATGGGAAACGGCGGATGGCAGCTCCTATAGGATGCAAACTATACTACCCAAAAGCCGAATCCACGATGTGGTAAAGGAAATGCATGAAGGATCCTCGGGAGGCCATCTTGGTGTTAACAAGACCTTAGCGAAATTGCGGGAAAGATTCTACTGGCTCCACGCTCGAGAAGACGTAGAGGACTGGTGTCGCAGATGCACAATTTGCGCTTCCGTCAAAGGCCCAAAGCGACGACTGAGAGGACAAATGCAAACCTATAACGTAGGCGTGCCATTCGAAAGGATTGCTGTTGACATCGCTGGACCCTTTCCTGAATCTGAATGGGGAAATCGATACACGCTGGCTGTAGCTGATTATTTCAGCAAGTGGCCCGAGGTCTACCCCATTCCCAACCAGGAAGCAACTACTGTAGCCGAACAGCTAGTGTTAAATTGGGTCAGCAGGTACGGCGTGCCTTGTGAACTACATTCGGATCAAGGCCGAAACTTTGAGTCACTAGTTTTTAGCGAAATGTGCAAGCAGCTGGGAATACGGAAAACGAGGACAACACCGCTGCATCCCCAATCCGATGGAATGGTCGAACGTTCCAACGGCACGCTCAATAAACACCTTGCCAAGATGGTTGACGAGAACCAAAGGGACTGGGACCGACATATGCCACTATTTTTAATGGCGTATAGAGCCGCTGAACATGCGTCGACGGGCCAAGCCCCAGCCAAAGTCATTTTTGGAAAGACTATTCGTTTGCCAGCCGATATAAAGTTCGGAACACCCCCTGAGAAACCCCAAACGATCTCGGAGTACGCAAGTGATCTAAGACAACGGTTGAACCAGATACATCGGACAGTGCGAAAACACCTCGAATCGGCTACTGACCGCATGAAGACCAGGTATGATCTAAAGGCAAATTCTACTGGCTTCCAGCAAGATGACTTGGTGTGGCTTTATAACCCGTAGCGGCGAAAGGGTAGGTCTCCAAAGTTGCAGCATAATTGGGAGGGACCATACCGAGTTACAAAGCGAATCAACGACGTCGTATACCGAATACAGGAACATCGTAAGCCGAGAGCTAAAATGAAAATCGTGCATCTGGACCGTCTTGCCCCATATTACACCCAGGGAGAATTGACTACAAATAGCGACACATCTTTTCGGGGCGAAAAGAACTGAGATGGGGGCAGTGTTACATGTACAAATAATTACATGTACAAATAATTCTGCGAGCTACTGTCGCAAGTGTTTTCATCATCATTAAGAACGTCAACAAATGAATTTACTCAAACCCACGAGTAAATTCAACAAGCATAATCAACATCTGCAAGCGACGTCACTCCATTCATTAATTTGCTCGAACCTACCAGGTACCTCTCGGTAGAACGTTCGCCAATATGCGAGAAATGGGTGAATACTTAGAGACCCTATATAAAGGCGAGCTGAATGAATGGGGGAATCATTCATTCGACCGCGATAAGAACTGCGATTGTGTGTGGGAAGTGTGTTTCGTAATAGTGAAGTAATTTAGAAGACAATTGCGATAATAAATTTATGGACAAGTGTTAGATAATTTTAATAGTGACAATTAAAATTAGTGAAAGTGTTAACTGATTATTGTGCATTTTATTTAATTGAATAAACTCTTAACTTAAATTAAAAGACATTGCGTTTTCACTTTCCCGGAACGTTAAAATTATAGACCGCGAACCAATAACACGCGACAATATATATATATATATATATATATATATATATATATATATATATATATATATATATATATATATATATATATATATTTATATATATATATATATATATATATATATATATATATATGTGCATATATATAAGCATATATATATGCGTATATATATATACATGCATATATATATATATATATATATATATATATATATATATATATATACATATATGTATATATATATATATATATATATATATATACATATATATATATATATATATATATATATATATATATATATATACATATATATATATATATATATATATATATATATATATATATACATATATATATAGATATATATATATATATATATATATATATATATATATATATATATGTATATGTTTTTTGAGAATTCTGTTTCTGACTCCCAAGAGCAAATCTGCGTGTTTTTCGCAAGTTATTTTCAAGAGGTTTTTGTAACCCTGAGAAGCCAAGAAATCCCGTTTCTGAAATGCCGTTTTCAACAACTTTGATTGCAGAAGTTTCAATTTCTCAGGAAGAAATTGCTTATGCAATTGCGGGCTTGGATTCAAATAAGGGACCTGGTGCTGATCTTATTTCTCCTTTCTCCATCATTTTCAATAAGTCCTTCCCTAGCGGTAGCATTTCTTCTTACTGGAAATCTTCGTACCTAAAACCAATCCATAAGAAGAATGATAAACGATTTATTCAGAATTACAGAGGTATTTTTGTATTATCAGCCATTCCAAAGCTTTCTGAACAGATACTTTGCAACAAGATCCCTCCGATTATAGAACTGCGGCTTAGTGAAGAGCAGCACGGGTTCCAAAAAAAGATCTACTACCGCCAATCTCCTCATTATGACATCAAGTATTCTATGTGAGGTGAAGAAGGGTCACCAGATTGGTGCAAAACATACAGATTTTAGCAAAGTATTTGATCGTGTAAATCATCATTTCTGATAAATAAACTCCGTAATTTTGGTATTCCAGACCGTTCACTCAGCTGAATCCATTCATACCTTAAAGATCACACTCAAGTTGACAAATTTCAAGGACAATTTTCCAAATAAATGTATGTTCTTTCTGGAGTTCCTCAAAAAAGTTATCTTAGACCTCTTTTATTTAATATTTTCATATCCACCCTCTCATCAGTATGACATTATGTACTGTTGCGAATTTCGGCGCACTTGCAACCTCATATTGCCGCCGCAACATCTCCACCTTCCTTTGGGCACTCCTATCTTTTCCTTTGTGCATTTATTTATTTTCATTAACATTTTTCCAATTGCCCTATAATTTTTACTTCCCCATCATCACAATCCTACCCTTTTTCCTTATTCCCAACTGCAAAAAATACTATATACTAATAATTTCAATTTTCTCACTATTAACATTCTATTCATTATTTCCCACCAACAAATTTTATTTTTTCATACTAACAACAATTTATTCACGTTTCTCTACTGATCAATTTCAATTTCATGCCCATCAAGAAAGAGTTGAAGTTGCTAAATTGATGAATGGGTAATCAATTGAACACGACCGGGGGTCTGCTGGGACCCTGGGTACAAATTCCTTGAGCGCAGGGAAGTGCTCTTTTTGGGGTATTGGCAAAATCAATAGTTTCCGTATATGTATATGTGACACTTTGCATCTAATCAAACGCTTTTTTGATTATGCAAATTGCCATATATGAAAAAAATATAAATTATTGCGTTTTTCGGTACGAAAAGATGTGTGGGAGTGGAATCGAAGTGTAATGAACTTCGATTACATAAGCTAGATGCGGTAGCGGTAATGAAAGATGAAAAAGGATTGCGGGATCGGATTTGCTGGAGGTGAAAGGTGAGATCGAGTTCTTTGAATTGGGGTAGTAGCCCAGTCATATTAGGTAAAAAAAGGGGTCAACCTCGGAATGAAAGATAATAAGCTGCAAATTGGTATGAACCTTTGTTTTGTCATTCTAAATGTTGTCTCAAAAGTCACAATCGTTATCGTGTTCGCGTCTCAAGATATTCAAGGTCAAAGGTCACAAAAATCGGTTTTTCGCGAATATCTGGCTTCCTATCGGGTAAATGAGATTTGCATTTATTATAAAAGTTGTAGGCTATAAAATTCCCTACAACTTTTGTTTAAACTTTTTTTTCATACGACCAACCGTTTTGAAGGTAGAGCGCGAAGAGTGCACATCGTACAGTCATATACGGCCTAATGCAAGGTCAAGCGTGAGTTATGGTTATCAGTACGTTATAAAGTCAATTATTTACTTGGAAATTATAATTATTAAACATAATGCCTATTATTTATGTACTAACTATTAATTATTTATATTTAATTAAAGTTGCAACGGTACAATTTCAAACTAACGAATAATCTTGACTCATACAAAGTGGAGAGAGTGGCCTTGAATACTATAGAACATCTGTCCCGGCAATGAATAGAAAAGGGCATAGGGTAGGGACAAGTATTTCCAGGTATATAAGTATTGAGAAATTTACGCGTTTTAAAGAAAAGATATATAATGTCGTGTTAACTTAAAATAAAACTAAAATATATAATCCAGAATTAATAATATTTTATACCAGTACGTTATCAGTACGTTATAAAGTCAATTATTTACTTGGAAATTATAATTATTAAACAATGCCTATTATTTATGTACTAACTATTAATTATTTATATTTAATTAAAGTAAGTAACTTGATTATTTATATATAATTATTCATATTTAACTATTTAAGTATAAAATATTATTAATTCTGGATTATATATTTTAGTTTTATTTTAAGTTAACACGACATTATATATCTTTTCTTTAAAACGCGTAAATTTCTCAATACTTATATACCTGGAAATACTTGTCCCTACCCTATGCCCTTTTCTATTCATTGCCGGGACAGATGTTCTATAGTATTCAAGGCCACTCTCTCCACTTTGTATGAGTCAAGATTATTCGTTAGTTTGAAATTGTACCGTTGCAACTTTAATTAAATATAAATAATTAATAGTTAGTACATAAATAATAGGCATTATGTTTAATAATTATAATTTCCAAGTAAATAATTGACTTTATAACGTACTGATAACCATAACTCACGCTTGACCTTGCATTAGGCCGTATATGACTGTACGATGTGCACTCTTCGCGCTCTACCTTCAAAACGGTTGGTCGTATGAAAAAAAAAGTTTAAACAAAAGTTGTAGGGAATTTTATAGCCTACAACTTTTATAATAAATGCAAATCTCATTTAACCGATAGGAAGCCAGATATTCGCGAAAAACCGATTTTTGTGACCTTTGACCTTGAATATCTTGAGACACGAACACGATAACGATTGTGACTTTTGAGACAACATTTAGAATGACAAAACAAAGGTTCATACCAATTTGCAGCTTATTATCTTTCATTCCGAGGTGAAAGCCCTAATATGACTGGGCTATAGTTGGTATTTGACCGGCAGTTAAAAGGGATTGTGTTTGGCAGTGCGGTTTGCTAATTCGAGGAGAAAAGGTTTCGTTTTTAGGGTTTTGTAAAATAATTTTACAAAACCCTTCTAAAATCGCGTCCTATCTGTCCGTCTGTCCGTCTGTCTGTCTGTCCGTCCGTCTGTCCATCCGTCCGTGTGTCACAGCAGTTTTTCTCGGAAACTACTTGAGCTAGAAGCATCAAATTTTGTATGTAGGTGTAAAGTGGTGCTCTCTTCAAAGTTCAACTACCAAAAAATTTTATAAGGTATTTAAGGGGGGTCTCCCCATATAGGGGAGTGACCTCCCGAAAAAAAATTTCATTCAAGGTAGCAAATATGGATATCAAATGAAAGGTCTTGATGATAACTTTTCAAAACAGGTCTTAGTTTGGCAAAATTTGCTTCGAGGGGTGAACAGGGAGGGGAAATACACGAAAAATTTGTGTCCCCCCCCTCGCGATTGGACACGTGTAATCCGAAAAATTTGAAAAAAATCAGCAATGTAGGGCTTGGTGAGTACAACAACAACAAATACGTTAGAAGTCGCAATTCACTCAACTTTTTTAGTAATAGTATGATTTATCGATTTTATGTTTTCTTGAATAAAATCTTAACGGCACCCTTAAATTCAACGAAATTCAGTATATAGATCTCTATTTATAAGGTTGATCTATCCTGAAAGTTTCATAAAGATTGAATCATATTTAGCAAAGTTATAGCGGTTTAAATTTTCCTGTATTACTATGGAACAATATGCGCTGCATTTATTACTATGGCAACATATGGCTATGGAACAACATGCGCTTTTTACCGACTCAGACACTACAGTTTTGCTAGGATTTGCATGAAAATTTCAGGAATGATAGGTGTCATGTATATCTTTGAGAATCGGTTCAGCTAGTGGTATCAGTAATCGTAAAACAAAATAGTGGCTGTTTTAAATGCGAAGATTGAATAATTTTGAGTTATTTTTTCCCAATTTCAACGTTTAAGGTGCATGCTTTGAACACTTAATTCATTGTAATGAATGACTGAAGATGAGTACCTACAATTAATGCTCATAAGTGAAACAAGTCAAGGAGGTGGGAGAGAGCTCCTTGTAACCATTCTAGGATTCGAAAAAATTGGCCATCAATTGATGATAACAGTACAGGAGATTGGCCCCTGAAAAAAAAAAATTTATCAAACGTAGCCGATATGAGTATGAAATGAAAGTTTTCATGGGAGCTTTTCAAAAGAGTTGTGAAACTGTCAGTTTTTGCTCCAGTGGGGGCACAGGGGGGAAATACATGAAAAATGTGTTTCCTCCGTCGTGGGTGGACATCTGAAATAATTATCAAGGGAGATATTTATGAGTATAACTATACCAAAAACCTCAGAAATCGAAATTCGTTCAACTTCGTTAATAATAGTATGATCTTCGAATTTCATATTTTCTCCAATAAAATAGTCTTTGACATGTTTCTTGATTTGATTCGATCTGGTGACTGCATTTTGTAAATTGAATACAAAACCCTTCTGACATGAGCGTAGGTCTGTTTACCCAACTTGTTTTAGTTTAAAAAGGGCACTCGACATTGGACTTGGTGAATAAGAGGGAGTTTTATTTTGTGGTGTCGAAGTGATTTTGGAGTTTGAATTCGGAGAGTAAAAGTGTTGACTTTGGGGAGGAATTTTGCTTTTTTCTACGATAGTGTGTGGTGTGACACGGAACTTATGTTAAGATTTGGATATCACTAGCTACCGGGGGTTGATTTGAAGATTCTCTTGTGAATGGTGATAAGTGGGATAAAACAAAAGCAGTCGTACCAATCAATGAATTCGAAAGAACTGTTTTAGTGCAGATGTTAGCAATTTAACCTTAAAATTTACCACGTTATATCATCTTTGTTAGATCCGATGTTCCTTCAGTCTTAACACTCTCTGATTGGTGCAACAATAATCAACTTATAAGAAAATTTTGTTTGAGGATTGCTGGTTGTCCTAAGTGAAAGAACTACATTGTTCTTTCTCTCGGGTGAAAAAACAATGTAGTTCTTTCACTTAGGACAACCAGCAATCCTCAAACAAAATTTTCTTATAAGTTCGCCACCACTGCGTAAATGTGGAAATTACTGCTCGATAGAGCTTGCAGCACTGCCATGCTGCAACATATATATATATGGGTTCGTGGTCATCTGGAACCCCGCAGTCGAGCTGCCCCGAGGTGACTGATGTGGCAGCTCCTGAGGAGTATTTCGGTCACCTCGTATGAAACTGCGAGAAATAATCAACTTTCTTAAAGCTTGGATAAATGCCAGGTGAAAAGTCTTTCGAGAAAAAAGAGCCGTCTTTCATTCGACTATCACATCAACAACACAATACAGTCGATAACATTGTAGACCTTGGTGGTGCTCTTGACCAAATGCTTTGTTTTAAATCACAGTACGATGGAGTTATATCTAAGACTAATAAAATTCCAAGTTTGGTCGAGAATATTTGGGCTACTAAATTACTATACACCTCAATAGTGCGCACTATTGTTGTACATGCCATCCTGATTTGGAACCCTGCTTTGATATTCACGCTAACAGGTTAGAATCGGTCCAGAAACGGTTTCTTCTTTTTTCACTATGGTCCCTTTACGACCCTAGGAATTCCCACAGCCTACCATCATATAGTTTTCGGCTTCAAGTACTTAATATGGCATCACTCGATTCTAGGAGAATGATGATATATGCATGCCTAGCATTTGATATTCTGAGAGACAATTTGAAGGTTCAGTACAAAGCAAAAAAAATTACTTTGAATGAACGAACCCCTTAGAATCACAAGACAATCGCCAATACTTATCGTGGATCGCCATCACACTACCTATGTAGACAATGAGCCGTTAAATGGATGTTGTAAGGCATTCAAGAAGCTTAGTAAGTCTACCTCCTCGTCATTTCCAAAGCCTGATGTAAAACTAATATCGTGTAATTAGTTCATTCCTCAACATAAAAGTACGTTAATTTATTGTACCTCAATTTAAGAAAAATATCTAGTTTCCAATTTTTATATTTTGTATCTTTTTCTTTTTATTGTAACGATACTTGTATAAACGAGATGTGACATTTAAGTCGCGGCTCTGATTCCATGAAAACCGTATATTTAAAAATTATTCTACAGCTCTGCCATCCCTTTCAAAGTAGTTCCCTTGGGCAGCTATACAACGATTCCAGCGCGTTTTCCATGCTTGGTAATATTTCTGCAACGCTTCGACTGGGTTGTCCGCAAGTACCCTCTTCACGGCCGCTTAGATGTCTGTAATCGACTCAAAATGGGTTCCTTTGACCACCGATTTCGTTCTACGGAACAAAACAAAGACACAGAGTGAAATATCAGGAGAATCAGGCGGCTGTTGCAACATGGCAATCCCTTTAGAGGTCAAATACTGGACACGCTGAGAACGGTGTGGCACGGCACGTTGTCGTGAACTTCGCGCACAACCTTTTCATCCCGAAATCGTCGGTTGTAATTTGTCTGACTGTTTCACGGCTCATACCCAGTTCCAAGGCCAACGTTTGAACTGTTAAACGCCGATTTTCACGGATTAGGGCACGCACACGCTGCGCATTTGCGTCAGTCCGCACCTCGACTGATCTCCCGCTCCGCACCTCGTCTTCCACGCTTTCACGACCCTTCTTAAACCCTTTATGCCATTGAAACACCTGAGCACCGAAGCTGTTTCGCCCAATGTGGCGCAAAATTTTATCGCGATGCGTTGCTCTTTGTTTCTCCATTCCCGTGACGAGCACAACCAACACACGTCTACTCAACACGATGCAGCAGGCGAACTAAACAAGCTAGAGCGATGGTAAATATATCAATGGAGAGGAAAAGAATGCCGAGGAAGGGGAAGGGAATTTCAAGGTCGCAGATTTATCACAAGCGCGGCAATAAAATCTGTCTCACTACTTAATTATCACACCTATATATATATATATATATATATATATATATATATATATATATATATATATATATATATATATATATATATATATATATATATATATATGTACTTATATATACTTAAAAGAAAGATGTTTCACTTCTGCCGGGCATGGAAACCACGCACAATGTGTTTTAGCTTTTAAATTTAGATTTCGTGACACAACTTGGGATGTTGGGGCTGGGGAATTACTATTCTAGGGACTCCCTTTCTTCTCTTCCTTCCTACTGAAAGAGTGATCCCCAGCTTGAAGGTGCCCCATTACGTACGAAAATGAGACCTGGCCCATAGTAATGTGTCAAACTGTTCCAGGCTAGGTTCTTAGGTTAACAGGGGTAGTATTTAGTTATTAATCCAATCGTTCATGAGCATGGAGGCCCCGTGTTTCAGATTTTCCGCATGAGATATGCCCAATCGCGAGGGGAGGCTGCAAAAACATGTCTTACATTTCCCCTCCTCCTGCCTCCCCGACACTGATAAGGTAACTTTAAGACCTGTTTTAAAAATATCTCGCTCGGACTTCTCATATCCCATCCCATTTGATAAAAAAAATGTTTAAGGGTCAACTCCCTATATGGGGAGACCCCCCTGAAACACACCGAAAAAAATTGTCGCCCCAAAAATTTTAATATGTGATGACTTCTGAACTTTTCCCAAAGTTTCCTGATTATATTTTCGGAGAAAAACTGCTGTGACAGACGGACGGACAGACAAGCAGACACAGGTCGTGATTTCAACAGGGTGTTGTATTTAGTACAAAAAAGTAAGTAATAATCATGTCAACAAAAGTAAATAAGGCAAAGAGTCCCCCGCCCTCCTTGGTCCATACATAATACTTAAGGAACCCGTGACAAGGAAGCGGAAAGGTGGACACGCAGATAGCGACTTCAGCTAACATTTTTAATGATAAAGATTAAAAATAATTATTCTGGGATTTGATCCCATTACCATGCATATTTTAAACTTTCACCAAATAACATTATATAAAATTTCAGCTGCGTCGAACCACAATATTCCAAGTACGAGGAATATTGTATGTCCTTTGAATATATTCAACCTATTTGTTTCCAAGTTCTTGTCATAGGACAAACAATTGAGCAGCTGAATTAATAAATATTTAAATTTATTATTCAAATCCGGCCTTCTTAGTAAATCGAATTTTCCAAAGTAAGTGCGCAAAAGAAAATGCTGAGAACTTGCAATTATTCCTCAGTGATTGTTTTTCCTGGAATCGCAAAACAAATCAGCCCATGGTGGATTTTGTTTTATGTTGTTTGCCCTCAAGTCAATTCATTTGAAGTAAATCTTCAATTTCCATTTTTCATCGAACAATCATTCTCGAACAACATAGCTCAGCACGCGGAGACAACAAAATCTCGACATGTCCAAAAAAGGTTCGTCAGATTTAGCCTTCTAAATCCTTGTGGTGGATTAGAGTGAAGCTTGCGGACGGACATGGGGCAAAAGGACTTACGCTGACTGCCTATAACATGACAACAATCCATTTGGTATTGCGTGGGTGTGCTTAGTGCCTAGGAGCGCGGTAATGTAATTTAAAAAATGTCAAGGACGGATTAATGTCTTTAACACAGGGCTGAATCGTTGCTTTAAAAAGCACGCGAGTAATCACGTCCTCTGAAATATTAAGGGAAGTCGCCTTTTAACGGGAATTTAGTTGAGCCTCTATTGGAGTGAATTGGTTGACTTAGCTGAGTGATTTATTACCAGTGGACTAAGTGAAGCTCGATAAGCATCGGCTGAGGGTGGGGTCGGGTGTGGGGGTCATTCAGTCCGACAGCAGTGAGTTCATCGTTTTAATTTCGAGTTTGGGCCTTAAAGTAATGAAATTTGCGTTTGATGGAAGAAAGTCGGAAGTTAATTCTGACTTTTGGAAAGAGAAAGTTTATTTTTGATGGAAAAGTTTCGAAAATTTTACATGATTTAAGGATTTTCAATGGATACTAATTAAAGTGCTGAGAAAGAGCTGAACTTTAATGGACGTTTGGATTTACTTGAAACTGTTTTCTTCCCATGCTACGAACAAAGGAAAATTCAACTCTCGAGAATCCCTGCAAATGCTCGTATCTTTTACAAATCAATCAACAGGAGTAAAAAATTTCCCACACGACAAACATCGACGAGTATATCCATTAGGAGTATTACACTCTTAGAGCTTGAAAAATTGCCACAGTTGAGATTCATCCAATCAATTTTCCCGTAATGATTTCCCTAGGAGGCGGCTTGCCGATAGATTTTTGTGCCGACTGGATAACGTACAGAAACATCTTGAAAATGTTGTGGAATAACAAGTCGATTAATAACGTATTAATCATCTTGTTGGATGCGAAGCAGAACGATACGATGGCATGGAAGAAATTGAGGTCTCAGCTGTACTCCACTGATGGCTTTCTTATGCTGTCTTGATGGAATTTGCAAGTTTTCCAAGACACAATGGGAACAAAGATCTGCACGCATGAATATGTATGGCAAAGAGGAAAATGACCTGAATATGGTGAGGAAAATGCGTCAGCACATTTTATTCTCTATTGGTGACGATGGTGACAATTCTATTAACGCCATGTCATGTTTTAATTCAGCATGCTGGAAAAGTGTTCTCAATATTTCTTATGCTATTACATTTGATATAACGGGATGGAAAAAAAATGAGGATAAGTGTCACAGGGGCCGAATGAATCTGGAAGACATATGTTAATATGTCTTACATGTAGACTGCGATTTGCGATCTTATCGATGAATATGGCCACCGCAAATTGTTCTGTGAAATTAGTTGCTAAAACCAAAAAATATTCTACTATAGATTGCGAATATTCATGAGATCTACCTCCTAAGCTGCAAACAACGATAGAATGGCTTAGTTATATGCTATGAGTATTCGTTCTTAAAATTGGTCATAATGCTGTGATTTTCGAAGGAATTTAACCCTTCGAGCACACACCTCTGAATAATACTTCGAAGTACGGGGTCAAATTGACCCCACTCTATTTTCTAATGATTATATCTCGAAAACTATATATTTTTTCGCAATTTCGGTTATAAAGTTTTTTGTAGCTAAAACAATGCACTTTTGAATACATTCATTGTTGGTTAGAAAAAAGCAGTTTTTAATAGTGAAAAAATCAATTAAAGTTAGAGCTATCTCCGAAAATGAGGTATTTTACATATTGGGTCTATAACTTAATTCATGCGGTTTTTTTTTCAAAATTTGAACGTTTATTTAAGAAAAAAATTGTACGATAGTATTATTCAAAGTATTGCCCATCTGAAGCTTTGACCTTTTTCCATCTTTCTGGCAATTTGTGGATCCCATCCCAAAAGAACTGCGACGACTTGGCAGCCAAGAATGAATCAAGCCAATTTTTGATATCCTGCTCTGATGTGAACCGTATTCCAGTGAAAGCGTTCTGCATCGATCGGAACAAATGGTAGTTAGAAGGGGCAAGGTCTGGACAATAAGGCAGGTGGGGTAAAATTTCACATCCACTGTTTTCTAAATAGTTCTTAACCGGAAAAGCAATGTAGGGCCGAGCGTTGTCATGATGGAAAATTATTGCCTCGTATCTGTTCGCATATTCCGGACGTTTTTCGGCTACTCCTCTCTACAAACGGATCAATTGTGTACAATAAATTGCTCCATTGATGGTTTCACCCGGTTTTAGCAGCTCATGATACAGCACACCCTTCTGATCCCACCAAATACAGAGCCTTACCTTCGCGCCATGGATATTCGGCTTTGCCGTTGATTTGGCTGGTTGGCCGGATTTCACATATGATTTTTTGCGCTTCCAGTTCTTCATCTTCAAACTTTTTTGACTGCCCAAGACGTTCATCGTCTTTCAAGCTAAAATCACCACTTTTGAATCGTGCAAACCACGTTTGGCAGGTTTGATCAGCTAGAGCATGTTCACCATAAACTTCCACAAAAATACGATGACTTTCAGCAGCAGTTTTCCTCACATTAAAGTAATGAAGAAGAATTCCCCGCAAAAACACTTTTTCAGGAACAAAGTTCGACATATTAGAGTGAAAAAAATTATTGTTGTTAACGCTCCAAATGAATGGCATACACTGAAAAGACGTACAATGACAGTAGCTTTCCAACGCAGGTTCAGAATATTGGAACGATGTAATATTATACAAGTTACGCCATTTCTTAGCAAACCGCACGAATTAAGTTATAGACCCAAGAAAAAAAACGTATGAACGTTAAATATCCGTTAAAAAAAGGGTTCCAGGGGTTTCAAGAAGAAAGTGCAGAGGTTTTAGCTAGTTCATCCAATTTTGTCATCATAGGAAAAAGTATAATTATTCTCTCATGTGAAAATGAGTATTTTTTAAAGTAAGACATCAGAAAGAATCCATATGCATCTATCATAATAATTACAAATATTGTTTATTTTTAATATAGCACGCATACATGATGAACATAACATTTTTGTTTTTAAGTCATATTTTCGTTGGCATAGAGCGCAACGTACACGTTTTTCTGATTCTGGGTTATAGTTATTTAGATTATTTGATCAAGATTTAAAATTTTTTCAAAAGCTTTCCGCAAACCTCGTTTTAGAAAGGAAGTGCCATCCAATCTTTTGTAAAACCATGGTTTTGTCAAATAAACGACTATCAGCTTGTAACACTCTCGAGCAGACAATTTTTTTCTTGTTTGTTCGCTGAAATTTTGCAAACATAAAGTATACGATTGTTGACAACTGCTTGATCAAGCATTCCAAAAAAAATTTTACTGGCCATCTTATAGTTGCACGTGTGACCCTATATGTCTTACACAATTCGTCAAAGGTGTCTGTTCCACCTTTCGTCAAATTATAATGTTTTATCATACGAGGCTTTTGACTATCCAGATCAATTTCTGTAGATTAAAGGTAAGGGGAAGCTAACAACACGATCTTGTTTTTTTTGGCGCCCATGATAGAAGCGTGATTGGATCATGATGACAATACTTTGCCATTTTCTCTTCACCAGCAATTTTCATTTCTCATGGAATCTCGGTCCAATTGCTACGAACAGTTCCTGTAATTCCTAGATAATAGGGTCCCTTATACATTTTTACAATAAGAGGAATTGTCGTCAACCAGTTATCGCAGGTAACTGAACGCTACGTTCCATGAATAGGTTCAGTTACTGTTTGGAGCAAATATTCAGGGATTGGTTCATTCTTGACTTCGAATTTTCCTCTATAAGGAATAACATTAATCTAATAAATAAAATAAAAATTTTTTATTCACATAAAAAAAATGTGTAATTTATATTACATCGTGAAAAATACTTACTAAATGCGAAGCCTTAGCGCCGTTTAACGTGAAAAGTTTCAGTCCATATTGTTCTGGTTTGCTTTTTATACAAACATGAAAAGGGCGATTCCCCTGAAACCCTAGTAATTGCTCGTCTACTATTCATAGCTCGTGCGCTTCATAGTTACTGTGACATCGTTCAATGAATTTGTTCCATATCTCTTCAATACATGCAAAGTAATTGCCTTGTGGTCTCTTTGATTTGTCATCAAAAGTGAGGCACAGCCAAAAAAGTGAATCTTTTTAGTGGCATAGTACAACGAAAAAAATTGTAACTTTCTTCATTAGACCACAACTGTTTAAGAGCAACACGATTTACCCTCCACATCCCAGCATGATATAGCAATCCAAAATAAGCGTTCATTTCAATTAAGTCTGTAGTGTGATGGTAGGTTTGAAGAATGTGTCCCTTTTCTGTAATTTCTTTGAGTACTAATTCAGTTTTCCAATTTGTGTAATTAACTATAAGTTGACGAATCTCTTCTGTGAAGAGAGTCTCCCAATATTCATAGATTTCATTGCATTCAGCAGCATCATTTATTGGTGCAGGTATTATTCTACGATTTGGCAATCGATGACTATCTGAAAAAATTTAAATTTAATTTAGTAGTAAACAGTGAGGTTAGCATTCATTTTATTATTTACGTATATATTATTATTTTATTTATTTATTTATTCAATCATTTATTTTATTATTTACTTATTCATCTATTGCATAAAACACTTGGCTATAGAACTCATAAACATAAAGGTAATTTTTTTACCTGAACCCCGCTTCGGAATATGAAGAGACGAGGTGTATCCATTTTTTCCTCTGGGAACAGAGACAAGTCGTCCCGCTTTACGTGAAGCTGTTTCTATTGCGCATTTTTTAACCTGTAGCATTCTGTGCATCATCGTCATTAGAATCCAAGGGGTCACTTACATTTTCTTCTTTGCTCATAACCACATATTCATCCTTTTCGTTACCACTATCCAAGCCAAAATCTTCGTCCTCATTAGCTGATTCTAATAAATGGTTGAGGACACGATTTTCACGGTTTTAAGTCATTCAGTACGGAAATATTATGATATAACTTAGAAAAGAATATTCGTGTTAATTTCATGTCCGTATATGAATCATATGAGGACGTGACATTAGCGAAACTACTATTTTTCAAGTTTTAGTATAGTATAGGCCTTCTTTTTAAATCTACATCGTGTTCATACAGCAATTTATACTTCCTCGAATACTTCAGGAGACAAATATTTTTTTATGAAACATTCACTAGCACACACTGGCGTCAATGTGACCCCACGTTCTCTTTGCCTGAGCGTTATGACAATACTAAACACGGCAGGCAGCTGTCCTTGAGGATACGTTTAGATTAAAGTTAGGTTTACGAAACCACGCACCGGGCGGGTAGAATATTTCTACTCATTTAAAAATATTAGAAGTAAAAAAACATTTTGGGGTCACAGTGACCCCATGTGTGTTTCGAGGGTTAAGATACGTACCAAGGTAAATTTGAATTCGTTTCTATGTAAATCAATAAGTTGCTCAAGCTTACTTCATAGAACGTCATAAATAAAACTGAGAATAATAAATGATGCTTTAGCTGAGCTTGATCCAAAACTTACAAAAAAAGACGAAATGCCCTTAACGAATGCAGATTTGGGCATAAATCAATTAATTAATTGACTAAAAAATCAACTAAAATTAATTTAATTGCAATCAAACATTTATTTTATTGCAATCAAACATTAATTTAACTGCAATTAAACATAAATTTTACTTTACAAATAAATTAATTTGGATTAAACTATATTAATTCCAATATTCAATTAAATTACAATTATCTGTTTATATCGTTCGTACTTCATGATCAAAACTAACTATTAACTTAATCCATAAGAGTGATTATATGCAATCTGTGGAAAAAAACCTTGAGTTATTACAAAAGATTGTGGATTATGTTATTAAAAATTCAACATTGAGTTTATTGAGTCTGAAGCAAAGCCTATGGGGTTTTCCTTAATAAAGTTGAAATGCTTCATTATAGTCTGAAAATGAATTTCTTTAATTTCCTATTATGCGGGTAGAGCCACGCTGCTAATTGCAGAAAAAGAATGCTGTTTCGACATGCGCTTTTATGGTTTTTAATTGCTGATCAAACTCTTGGAAATGAAATCGATTTGTAGCGAGCTAGGTCCTAAAATGTGAAAGAGGTCAAAAACGCATCCTTCTGTTTGTTCATTCTGAGATAACTAAAATGTCGTTTTCGATGAAGTTTGACATAAGCATTTGTTCAAACGGCGGATCAACTTCAATGAAATATTTTTTTTAAGTTTTTGGTGGATGGTGGAAACAGCCCGAAGAACGGGAAACTGATGAAAAATCGCAAAATTTCACTCTTGAACAACTCGATTTCAATGAAGCGTGGCAGAAATATCTACTGAAGTGTACATTTAATGTTGTAAAAGGTTTTTAAAATCGTATGGAATAATATCCAGCTAATGAGGATGTTGGACAAGAGGAAAGAAGTAAAAATCACGCAAATACTTAAGCTAGAATTTGGATGAAAAATGAATAATTCAAAATAATAATTTATTTTACTAGTGATAATAATAATAATAATAAAAGGTAAATTTTGCGAGTGCCTATAGCTATTTTACGGCAAAATCCCATGTGGGTATCCAAACAAATTTTTATATTAGTTTGGTGCCAGCTAGTGGTTTTTTTCGACAACTTTTATTGAATTTTTAAGGCCACTTTGTAAACGGCGTAAAGGTAAACGTTTGATATAGCTTAAAATCTGATTTAACCATTGAAATGGAATAGTAAACAAATCAGCCAGTTTGTCGGAGCCCTTGTCTGTGTTCATTACTGCCGCTTGTTGTTGTGCTTTTCCTGAAAAATGCTGCCGTTCCTTTATGGATCCAGCAAAGGGACGCAAAAAAGGAAATCTCAGCATTTCGTACATCAGAAATAGTGCCACCTAGGATACTCAATGAATATTAAAACTGTCTTATGTTTTCGCAGAACGAGCTAAATTTTTGTAGGTGGCATGTCTTGCATCATATGTTTTTAAAATTTCTTCAATGCTTTCATGCTTTCTAGGGTTTTGTACTGAAATACAAAATCCTATTGCAATCACGACCTGTGTCCATCTGCCCGTCCGTCCATCCATCTGTATGTCACGGCAATTTTTCTCCGAAACTATAAAGGCTACAGCCATGAAACTTTGTGAAAAGGTCAGAAGTGGTGACTTCTTGAAAGCTCAAGGGTGGAAAATTTTTTCAGAGGGGTTTAAGGGGGGTCTCCCCATAGAGGGAGATGACCCCTCAAAGAACTTTTTTCACCAATGAATCATTGAAAAGGTCTCAAAGAGATCTTTTCAAAACAAGTCTTAAAATTACCTTATGAGTACCGAGGGGGGCAGGGGAAGGGGAAACGTACGAACTTTTCGCATACCCCCCCTCGCGATTGGACACTTTCCAAACGAAAAATCTGAAAAAAAATCACGAGTGTAGGCCTTAATGAGTACAACAACAAAAAGTACGCGACAAGTCGAAATTCGCTCAACTTTGTTAGTAATAGTATGATTTATCGATTTTATGTTTTCTTGAATAAAATCTAAACGGTAGCCTTAAATTCAATAAAATTTAGGAAACATATGACTATTTATAAGATTGATCTTTTCTGAAAGTTTCATAAAGGTCGAATAGTATTTAACGAAGTTATAGCGATTTGAATTTTGTGTATTACTATGGAACAATCTGCGCTGTATTACTATGGAAACATATGGCTATGGAGCCATATGCGCTTTTTACCGACTCAGACACTGCAGCTTTGCTAGGATTTGCATGAACATTTCAGGAATGATAGGTATCATGAAGATGAGTACATACAATTGAAACAAGTCGAAGAGTCAGGAGAGAGCTCCTAGCAAAAGGGCTTTGTAACCATTCTAGGATTCGAAAAAATAGGCCATGAATGATTACAGTACAGAGGAGTGGCCCCTGAAAAAAATTTCATGAAAGGTAGCCGATATGAGTATCAAATGAAAGTTCTCTATGAGAGCTTTTCAAAACAGTTCTTAAACTGACAGTTTTTGCTTCAGTGGGGGCACAGGGGGGAAATACATGAAAAATGTGTTTCCTCCCTCGCGAATGGACACCTGTGATCTAAAAAATCTGACAAAAATTATCAAGCGAGATATTTATGGGTATAACTTTAACAAATACCTCAGAAGTCAAAATTCTTTCAACTTTGTTAATAAAAGTATGATCCTCGAATATGACGTGTTTCTTGATTTTATAGGTATACGTTGCTGGTTACTGCATTTTGTAAGTTGAGTACAAAACCCTTCTGACATGAGCATAGGTCTGTCTACCTAACTTTATTGTTCAATTGAGTTTGTTTTGTCATATATTATTTAAATTAGGTGCTGCTTGTCTCTTTGTTTGTCCGCTGATGTGCAATTTTTTTCTCAGAGACACGGTAGAATATTCAATGCATCGAAATTAATTGGCAGCAAAGCTATTCTTTTCAATGTAATTTGTACAACTACATTTAATTTCATCGGTAGTAGCTATACAAGGTGTGCACCAAAATAAACGAGACTGAGTTAAAATAGAAACGACAGGAGCTTTTTTTCTGATAAGTTCGAGTTTATTTATTCAAAATAGTCCCCTCCGATCTCGATACACTGTTTTGCGCGATCCAAAAGCTTTTCTAAAGAATGTTTCAGGTTATTGACCGGAATGTCCTTCAGGATGTCGGTACAAGCTTTTTGGATGCCGAATACAATTTCCCGAATAGGTAGAAGTCACAGGAAGCCATATCAGGCAAATCCAAAGAGTGATTGATGGTTGAAATGAGATTTCTAGTCAAAAAAAAAAATCTGCCACAAGAGTAGGTTTTTATGACAAAAATCTCGTTTATTTCGGAAGAGACCTTGACTTTTCCGGAACATAACGTGCACAAACCTTTTTTAAGCCCAAATAATCGACTCAAATGCGATAAATCGATGTTTAAGAGATATTCAACTCCGATTTCATGAATTCAAAACGTGCACAAACCTTTCTTAAGCCCAAATGATCGGCTCAAATGCAATAAATGGATGTTTTAGAGATATTCAACTCCGATTCCATGAAATTGACGCATATTTTCGATGGGGCTTTCGGTAATCACTGATTTTAGGCGGCCCGTATGTTCATCGTTATTTATGTCCTCACGACCATCTCTGAAACGTGAAAACCACTCATGAACTCTAGCACAAGAAAAGCAATTATCGTCACAAACTTTTTACATCAATTCAAATGTTTCGGTAAACGTTTTACCGATTTAAAACAAAATTTGATATTAGCTCTTTGTTGGTAACTCATTTTTGTACCGACGATAGAAACATACTGTCACTTTAGACGCAATGACTTCGCTTCTACTGAACCGAATGTCACCAAAATTTCACTAGAAGTCAGGGAAGGATGTAACGCACTATCTGATTCATAGATGGCGCCACCAAAAAAAATTTTAGGCCAAAAGTCTCGTTTATTTTCGAACGCACCTTCTACAAATTAACAGCTGTTAAGCCTTGTTTTTGGGGGCATGCCCTCTTCCATAACAGAATCAACATTTAATGCAAAGTTCTGTAATATTCGTTCCCTTGGTTGGACTAAACGTTCCACGCGAGTTTTCAATTTTCATATTGTTTTTAGACTGAAATTAAATCAAGGTTTCATTAAATGTGGATATTGATAAAAATTATAGTGTTCCGGAGAATATTTCAGACAGTTTTCTGGAATTGGATTGGATTTTGCCACACTCCAGCACCATCGTCGTTAGATCTTTTCCCCTAGCACAGCAGAATTTACTCAATGGAAGTTATTTTAAGTCCATGCTGGAGAATTTCAAAGGTGATAAGTTCACGGCAATTTGTATGAAATGTCCGAGTACTCAAACAATTGAAGTGAAACGGTGTATTAATTACACATCTTACTTCTTCAGTCACTTGAAACGTAACCATGCAAGCAATTGTATTGATGGGTGAATATGTGAGCCACGAACGATACTACGGTCAGTGTCAATAAAACAAGTTAAGTAGAACTATGCTCATGTCAGAAGGGTTCCGTACTCAACCTACGATATGCAGACACCAATAATGAATAAATTCAAGAAAAACGATTACGACATCTGCCGCCGGCAAGCGACAATGTTTCCAAAAAAACGACTAAACTGGCCCATGCCCTCGGCTTGCGTCTAGTGACACTGTATGTAGATGGATCGCCTGACCTGGCCCGTATCCTCGGCCACCGTCTAATGACACTGTGCGAACACGCTACAGCTGAATTTGCTCACGTCCTCAGCTTGCGCCCTAGTGACACTGTATGTAGAGGGAACGAATAAACTGGCCGGTGTCCTCAATGACACTGTATGTAGATAAAACGGCTGAACTAGCCCATGTCTTCGGCTTACACCCAACGACAGTATATGAAGAAAGAACAGCTGAACTGGCCTGTGTCCTCGGCTTTCGCTCAATGATACGGTTTGCACATAGAACGGACAAACTAACCCGTGTCCTCGAATTATGCCCAATGACACTGTATATATGAACTGCTACGGGTGCAATTCCAACGCAGAAAGACAAAACGACTGCTTGGCCTGTATCCCTGGCTTACGTCTAGTGCCACTTCTACCACGATCAATGGTTTATATTAGCAAAATCAGCCGACGCTACGTAAACCTCAATCTATATTTCCATAGGCTTAAACTGCTGCTCTTTTATTTACTCAGTGTAGAATTTACGTCGGATTTGATTCTTCATTACTTCCTTCATCCCAACCCGTAATCCAGTCACAATGTTAATATCAGCATTTCCACTAATTGCTCTGATCGGCGATTCCCAAATGTGTTGTTACGAAACTTGATCGGGTGATTTCCATAACTGATTCATAATATTTTATTCATATTGTTTTTTTGAGAAGGTTTCCATTTCATTCAGGTAATGTATTGCAATGCAAACGTGCGGTTTATTTTTGTTAGTCACACAGCGTATCACAGAAGTTTTTTGTTATGTGTTGTTTTTATTTTTTATTTATCCATGCGGTATTTGTAAGTTTTTCTGCTATGTGTTGTTTTGATTTTTATTTGCCCATGCGGTACTTTTAAGTTTTTTTGGCTACATGTTGTTTTTATTTCTTATTAGTCCATGCGGTACTTGCATTACTTTGCTATATTTCTGTTTTTTTATATCTTAAGTTGCTAGCGGACGCTTTAACGTACGTAATGTTTTTATTGAGCCAAACGGTTTGCTTCGTTTTTTAAGTGGTTGGGCTTGTGGAAGCTTTTCTGTGGTATTTTTGTTTAGTCACGTGGTTGGCTTTGATTTTTATGTGGAAGTTATTCCCTTAACTCTTTATGGAGTTATGTTGCACTTCTGCAACACACCATTTCCATTGATGTAAAAATATAGCGAAAGCCGATAGACAAACTTTACTCAGTGTTGTGCAACGGCAACAGAGCATTCTAACGAATTAATAACAAATCAGCAGACTATATGGCGGCACTTGTATTTGTGTGACATTCAAGTGGTGAACACGTACAAACCGGTTTAAAGCTCTTCGAATTTTGTTTTAAAAAGTGACTTTATTGTGTAATATTGATTTTTGGCTATCAAAACTGATCTGAATAAGAGGTAAGATGGTGGATTTCAGTGATCAATAATAGTTTCCTGCAAAATCAAGTTTTTTTTCTATTTATGGACTGATTTCGCTATGTTGCATGAATGCAACATTGCGCGTTCATGGAAGATTTCGTTAACCGTTTATTTGGATTTGAATGTTTCTTTTCCAGTATCATAATGAGTCGCAAATTAAATAATTTGACTGCTCAGGACATTGAGAATATATTGCGAGAATGGAAAGACAGTGAAGATGATCTTGACTATTCAGACAACGATGATGTAGCCGATCCTACGTATAAATTTCAGCAGAATGAACACGAAAGCTCCGACGAGGACCTAGAGGAACCAATTGACTTGGAAAATGAAGTTCGGGCTGCCAGCACGCTAGCAACTACATTCATCAATAATCAATCCAATAGTAATGCAACAGATTCAAATCCAGCCTTCGCTTCTCCTAGTACTGATCCTGCAACGGCTCCTAGTACATCTTATCGTGTGCCTAAGGCCAATATCATATGGAAAACGAAAAGCTTGAACTTAAATGACGACCAACTACGTTTTCATGGATCAGAAATCTTACCTGCAGAAATACTTCGTTTGGATACCCCTTTTCAGGTATTTTCATATTTGTTCACTGAGGATATTATGGATCTTTTAAAAGACCAGACAAATTTATACTCGGTTCAAAAAGATGCTAATAAACCAGTAAATGTAACCAGTGAAGAAATACGCCAATTCATTGGTATTGTATATTATATGTCAATAGTTCATATGCCAAATGTAAAAATGTATTGGTCTGATAACATAAGATTTGCGCCGATACAAGAGACAATGTCGTCAAAACGATTTGAATTACTCAGGCAGTCATTACACTTCAACGATAATAGCAAAATGTTACCATATGACCACGTTCATGCTGATCGATTATATAAAATCCGGCCATTGATAGAGGCACTTAATCACAACTTCAAAAAAGTTCCTCTTGAAGCACAACTATCTGTAGATGAACAAATGTGTTCGACAAAAGCTCGAAGTATGCTGAAGCAATATTTACCCGACAAATCCCATAAATGGGGATTCAAACTTTTTGTTATATGTGGTGTATCTGGGTATGCATATAAATTTGAAGTGTATAGTGGACAAGAAAACAGATGCGCAGCCGAGGAGCCACAGTTAGGGGCATCATCTAATGTGGTAGTTCGCCTTGCACGCGATGTCCCTAATAATCAGAATTACCGGCTGTTTTTCGATAATTATTACACCTCGATACCGCTTTTTGAATACTTGTCCAGTCGTGGCATTTTGGCTTTGGGAACTGTAAGAAAAAACCGTATCTCCAACTGCAAGCTGCCAGATGAGAAAGCTTTTAAAAAAGAACCGCGTGGTACGTCAATAGAACAGGTCGGTAACAGCAATGGAGTTGACGTCGGTGTGGTCGCTTGGAGAGATAATAAAATAGTCACTCTAGCATCCAATTTTGCAGGAAAACATCCAACATCTATAGTAAGAAGATGGGACAAGTCTGGAAAGCAATATATTTCTGTTGAACGTCCTTTTGTCGTAGCAGAATATAATCGACATATGGGTGGTGTCGATTTATTGGATAGTGTTATCGGCCACTACAAAATTCGACTCCGCAGTAAACGTTGGTATCTACGAATTTTTTATCACTTCTTAGACATGGCGATGTGTAATTCATGGCTTTTATACCAAAGAATAAATGCTGAAAAGGGTAGTACCAGTAAAATTCTCAACTCTGCTGAGTTTAGACTAGCTATAGCGGAGACGTTATGCAAATATAAGACAACCAACCGTACAAAGCGCGGAAGTGATGTAGAATGTCTCATTCAAAATAAAAAGAAGAAAGGTCCGGCTCAACATGTTCCACCAAAAGATGTGAGGATGGACCAATACGGACACTGGCCAGTTTGGCTGGATAAACGAATGAGGTGCAAATTTCCAGACTGTAGTGGGTTTACGCAAACAGATTGCGAAAAATGTGGGGTTAGTTTGTGTTACAATAAGCAAAATAACTGCTTTAAAAAATTTCATTTACTTTAATATTTTTTGGTACTATTGATGTAATGTTGCATTTCTGCAACAGTCCGTTTTTTTAAGAAAATAAATACTTTTTTTATGATGAGATTTTTTTAATTATTTTTACTGTTAACTTTACCTCATTTTCCACCTTTTATTTATATAATCTACTAAAACAACGATCTTGCGCCATTAAGGGTTAAGCTTGGTATGGTGGAAAGTTCCTAATAAATCTACAACAAATGCATACTCACCTTAAAACCATTGCCACAACAATCGAGCCTACTGCCAATCTGTTGCAATTTCACGGTTAACAATTGACTGAATGAAATGTTAAAGTATTTTCATTATTCATTTTATCTGGAAACTAGAAAAAACCGATTGGTAGAAAAAACGTATATTGTTTTTGATGCACTGGAAAATTTTTCAAATGGCTATTACTTTAATGAAACATCCTTATTATAAGAACGTCTTCTTGGAATGTTCCTTGTATTTTGTAGTACTGCAGCCCCTCCTGGCCTTCACTTCTTGCCAACACCACCTCCAGCCTGTCTAGGTCCATTGACCGCATCCTCTAATTTCGAAGTCCAACGAGCGATGAATTGTCTCCGTCGACCGAGTCAAACCAGCATTTTCTCAGTTTCCCCAGTCTCCGCCCTTCAGTGCACGCAATGAATGTTTTTTTGAGTATCTGTTGCTCGTTCATATGATTCACGTGGCCAGCCCATTACAGCTTCCGCAGTCTTGCAATCGTTCCGACCTCCAGCTCGTCAAAAATTTCACACATTTCATGATTGTATCGAGTTCGACATTGGCTTCCGTCTAGCTTCGCTCCAATTATTCGCCACAGGGCTGCCTTTTGAGGCGTTCTGTATATTTGCAGATGCTTGGACTAGGGTCCATATTTTGCACCCATAGCACAATATAATTCTTATCACAGAATTGTACACTTAAAGCTTTGTTTTCCTGTGTATACAGCTGTTCTTCAAGATTGTCAAAACTAAATAAAATATTTTATTCGCGACTGCATTTTCCGGCGTATTTTGTCTCTTTTATTAGCGTTTCTTGTTATTTTGGTGCCTAAATAGTCAAAGTCGCCCACAGTTCTTTGACAGTTCTTATCGATCTTGAACAAATATTGACGTTGTCTGCATACGCAACTAGTTGGCTTGGCTTGTATAGGAACGTGCCTCTTGTATCAACAGGAAGCTTTCTGATGACGTATTTCAGAGCCAAACAGCAATGGGACCAGCCGATCTCTCGACTTTAGTCCGATATTTGTCTCAAAGGCATCGGTGAGTTTGTTACTGATGTGGACTTGGGAGGTCGTCGAAGTCATTGTCATTTTGGTAAGATGAACTAATTTGGCTGGGATGCCAAACCAAAGCATTATTTGGTACAGTACGTTACGGTCGATATAGTGGTATGCTCGCATAGAGTCAACGAAAATTTGGTAAACGTCTATGTTGAACTTCCGAAATTCCTCAAATACCTGCTTGACCGCAAAGAACTGATCTAGTGTCGATCCACCTGCTGTAAGACTGCGTTGATACTCTCCAATAAGACTATTGGCGTATGATCTGATTTTACTTTCTGAGATCTTTGAAAATATTTTGTACGCCGTACAAAGCAGTGATGTGCCTTCATAGCTTTCGCACTATAGCTTGTCATTGTTTTTGTGAATAGGGAATATAATCGATTAGCTCTACTTGTTTTGTATATATTCTTCTTGCCAAATGTGCTGGATGATTTTATGGATAGCTTTCTGAACACCGTTGCCACTATATTTGATGAGTTTCTTTAGAGTTTTATCGATGTCTGGCACTCTACTTTCCTTTTGGGCTTTGATGGTGAAAAAACTTCATCCAAAGTATGTCGCCAGTGCAGGCTCTCCGAAAACGTCCATAGGCTCCGGTGCCCTGGAGCTGTGCGCAAGATTTAGGTGGGTCTTGAAATATGATGCCCATCTTTCCTTAATTCTGGCTTCATCAGCAGTGATATTGCTGATGTCATCACGGCAGAACGTGGTTTTGGGCTGATAGGCTCATGTCAGGCTTTTCGCAACTTTGTATGCTTGTCTTGTGTTGTTGCTTGCTAGACTTACATCGGTACTTCTCAATCGGTTTTCATAGTTTCGCCTTTTCTTGATTCTAATGATTCTATGCGGTATTCTCTTCATCCTAGTTTTTCTATCTAAGTATTATGTATAAATAATCATTATCTGAAAAGTGACAGATTATTGAAGGCCTCCCTGAAATTTTTCGCCTCTCGGAACGTTTTGATATCAAATTTTTGTTGCAGGCTGGTCTTCGTCTAATGCACCTTTGACATACGACATTGATCGGTTTATTTGATCAAGTAATGATCCGAGTTCCAATTGGTTCCTCGGTTTGTATGGACGTCAAATATGCTCGAGAACCATCTTTGCTGGATCAGAACATGGTTTATTTGGTTTTGTGTATTGGCATCTGGTGATACCCAGGTCATTTTATGTATGCCTCAATGTGGAAAGCAAGTTGAACGTATGACTGGATTTTTTCCACATACAAAGTCAATCAGGCACCGGCCGTTGTCATTTGTTTCATCATGGAGGCTATATCCTCCAGACATTTCCCAATGAGACAGCTCATTGCCAACATTAGCGTTGAAATTGTTTGCAGGCAATGATTTGTTTAGTACTCTCAGGTAATAGTAGAACATCTCTTTCGTTTCTTCGTCCTTTTCTTCGATCTGTGCGTTCATTTATGAGGAAAATTTTGACAAATTTAGCTATTATCAGCAGCATTGATGCCTTCTACTTGAGGTACCAAAAAGTTAGTAATCATGCCTTTGTACCGCTTACCGTTAACTGGAACATTGTGACTATTATAATTTTTGAAGACGTATGAACCAATTATCCCACCGGGCCATAAACCTCATCAAATGTTGACTTTTTCTATATATAATGGTGTTTCCACAACTGTTTGTAGATTATCATCGCTGCAAATTAGGCAGTTCTGTATGTTGACGTATATTTTTTTACCAAAAGTAAACTCTTTGTTATTCATGTTTATTCGCGACCTCTGTCGATTCCCAAAAATTCCTGAATAATTCTTCTACGCTACATTGATTCTCGTCTAACAAAGTAGAGATTCCAATATTTTATGCAATCAAATTTCAATTCTTAACTAACTCCAAGTTACAAAAAATTTTTAAGTGAATTGGTTGCAGCTCAATTGGATGAAGCGTTTTTATTCTGAATACAACTTCTAATTTCCTTTGTGATTCAGCTAATAATGGTTTAAAGGAGGGTAACCTTCAACATCCAATCCATCCCGTAATAAATAATTACATCGGGTATTTGCTTGTTCCTTGCTTTGTTTTTGTGATTTTCTTTAACGTATTTTATACGATTTTCGTATTTAGGTAGAGTGTTTCTGACACCACGACGGTTTTTCAAAGACAGTGACGTGACTGAATTTGGTTGTTTATTGACTGTCTAATGAAGTAATGCGAAAGTAAAGAATCGTAGAGCTGGTTGAACAAAAGAAACAAAAAATATCTGTACGTTTGAAAACGCAGGAATTTTGGTAACTGGAATTTTTGTGTTTTACCAAAAAGTACTTGCAATCCTATCCATGATTGAATTTCTCGTCGAACTAGCTCATCGGTTGGCAGTCACCAAATTAATAGACTCGTCTGTGATTGAGCTGTTGACCATGATAATATTTCTTGTTGCCAGTTCTCAAGAATGTACGTGTTGGGATAGTTTGTGAGATCCTCTGGAATTTCGAAATGAGCGTAAGCATAGGTTGAGTACAGGTTGTATTTTATTTCCCAACTATCTGCCGCCTAGATGGTTAGTGCACTCTCTTACCTGTCTACCTGAGAACACGTCTGACGGGTAGGGACACGGTATTGAATAGAAAGTATCGATATTGTACTCATGAGTAGTATCGGGAAAAAAGTAAAGTATCATCCCCGTAAAAGTATCGCGACAAAAGTATCCATACTTCAAAGTATCGAGTAGTTTTTTTAGGATGGAATATAAACACATCTAAACGTCATCACGTCAATATCAGTCAGTGGTATCGTTTAACGTCAGAAGTATAAACACGTGAAAAAACAAATGCTTCATAAATATATTATAATACAATGATAAAATAAATAACAGTAAATTCACAAATCAAAAAGTATATTTCTGTAAAATCTTTATTTTTTACACGAGGCACACATAATTAGAGTTCCCATTCCTCTTCGGTACAATCGCTTAGAAATAGAAGTTTATCGAGCCGTTTTGGTGAAAACCGGTTTCGTGTTTTCGTTAAAGTATTTCCTGCCTTAAAAAATAATCTTTCTGTGGTGACTGAGGTCGCAGGAATGGTTAGATTTTCTCGTGCCAACTTGTATAACTTTGAGAAAACAACTTTTATGCCTTCCCGTTGTTTTGGAGGATCTCTGGAAAGTGGCAAAACCTGCGTAGGTAAGTAATGGCTTATTTCATCGTTATTTTCCCACTGTAGTAAAGAGCTAGTTGTTTTGTTTTGTGTTTTTGTATGAGCCAACTTCTTATGGTGACACCAGAAATCATAAGTTGTTTCGAGAGAAGAATCACTATCAGGTTCACTACTGATAATGCTGGGAGTGGTAGTAATTAATCGTCTTATTAAAAAAAATTGCCTTTGTACAGGTTTTGGCATCCTGAAAGTGAATATTCTTGAATCTTGGATCCAGTAAGCATGCGATTGCAATAAAATGATTATCCTCAACGTGACCGAATCTGCGCTCTAATTGTTTGATTATTTCTTTTTTTTACTGAATGTACTACATCACCCCTGTTACGGTCATCAAGATTATCATCACCACCCACAGCCACAGGTAGATCATTAATCTGTGCCTTTAAGCAGTTCACCATTGGTATGATTTTACTTATGGTTACAAACTGTTCACGTGACAGCTCTATCTTTCAAAATATTAACCAATGCTTTTATATTCTGGATTTCTACAGCCGAGGGTATAGGTGGGTGGTGCTTTGGTATTTAACATTAAAATTTGATGCACAACAGATGCCAATTCAATGTATTTCTGGAGCATACAGCAGATATAGTCTTAACGTCTAAAATTAGTTTCAGAAGTACAGAGCCAGTTTGTTGTTGACGTAAAGAGTCGCATAGAATAACACTTCTCTTAAAAAATTTGACAATGTCTCTTACTTTGCTGACTAGTAAACTCATCTCATTATTTGAGATTGCAGATTCAGCGATAAGATTAATTGTATAAGCAAAGCAGGGCCAGTGTTTGTTTTTGCCTACAAAATTAACTACACATGCTATCATGTTTGTACCATTGTCCGTCACTACAACGGTTATTTTATCTAGGTTGATGCATACACCTGCACAAACTTCGTTTAATTTTTCTGCTATATACGAGTAGTTACCAGTATGCCATTCGTCCAGTGCAATTGTAGCTATGCAATGCGACACAATTGGATTATCATGCATATTATGAGCGGTAACCCTTAAATAACTGGTAACGTTCATTATTTCACTCCAAATTTCACAAGTAAACACCACATGATCAACGTTTTCGAATATTTTTTCAATTTTCAAACGCATGACACTGTAAAAATTTTTAATGCATTAACACTTGGAGTTTTAAACGATGGACAAGCTTGATGCATCTATTTTCTAAACCCTTCAAAATATCAAATGGTCTTTTATCGACGCAAATAAAATACAGCAAATATTTTCAGAGCTTCAAATAATCCTTTCCTCCGTCAGAAAAAAAAATATTTTAATTCCATTGATTTTACAATTGAAAGTTGCTTTTTTTTGGAAGTGGTGAATATGTTCTCTAAGCTTACTGTCAGAGATTGTAGCACTCTCCACATCAAATGTCGAAGAAGTTGCTGGAAATGTATCTAGTTCAGGTGCCTTCGAAATCGATGGTTGTAGTTTATGACTCGGTAGATTCGACAGCTCTGACTTCTTATTCATCGTTGTTAGTTTCTTTTCATCATACTAAAAAATAAAAACCTCATTAGCTTCATGCCGCTGACTAGTCTCTTAATGTAAGAAGGTTTTAATTGAATCGAATAGTTTTCTTGTTGTAAGAGCGTGTTGTAAGTGTGAAGAAGTAACAGACAGACAGACAAATGTAGTTATTTGATATTATATATATATATATATATATATATATATATATATATATATATATATATATATATATATATATATATATATATACAAATATATATATATATATATATATATATATATATATATATATATATATATATATATATATATATATATATATATATATATATATATATATATATATATATATATATATATTGTTACATGTACAAGTAATTACATGTACAAATAATTCTGCGAGCTGCTGTCACAATTGTTTTCATCATCATTAAGAACGTCAACGAATGAATTTACTCGAACCCACGAGAACCCAACAAGCATGATCAACATCTGCAAGTGACGTCACTCCATTCATGAATTTGCTCGAACCTACCAGGTACCTCTGGGTAGAACATTCGCCAATGTACGAGAAATGGGTGAATAGGTAGAGACCCTATATAAAGGCGAGCTGAATGAATGGGGAGAATCATTCATTCGACCGCGACAAGAACTGCGATAGTGTGTTTCGTAACAGTGAAGTAATTTAGAAGACAATTGCGATAAAAAATTTATGGACAAGTGTTAGATTTTTTTTTTAATAGTGAAAATTAAAATTAGTGAAAGTGTTAACTGATTATTGTGCATTTTATTTAATTAAATAAACTCTTTTGACTTAAATTAAAAGACATTGCGTTTTCACTTTCCCGGAACGTTAAAATTATAGGCCGCGAACCAATAACACGCGACAATATATATATGTATATATATTTGAAATAATCGCATCCGTTGTTTCCTGTATCCGCAAATTAAATTCCAATCCATTCAGCCATTTAGTCGTGATTTACGGATAAACGTCCAAATATCTTCATAAATATACAAAGAAAGATATTCATTTCATTTATAATATTGTTACATGTACAAATAATTCTGCGAGCTACTGTCGCAATTGTTTTCACAACAATGAAGAACACGAATTTACTCGAAACCACGAGAACCCAACAAGCATGATCAACATCTGCAAGTGACGTCACTCCATTCATTAATTTGCTCGAATCTACCAGGTACCTCTCGGTAGAACATTCGCCAATGTACGAGAAATGGGTGAATAAGTAGAGACCCTATATAAAGGCGAGCTGAATGAATGGGAGGATTCATTCATTCGACCGCGATAAGAACTGCGATAGTGTGTTTCGTAATAGTGAAGTGATTTACAAGACAATTGCGATAAGAAATTTATGGACAAGTGTTAGATTTTTTCATAGTGAAAATTAAAATTAGTGAAGGTGTTAAATTGTTAAATTGTTTATGGTGCATTTTTGTAATTAAATAAATTCTTTTAACTTAAATTAAAAGACATTGCGTTTTCACTTTCCCGGAACATTAAAATTATAGGCCGCGAATCGAAAACACGCGACAATGGTGTCAGAAGTGGGATTAAAATTTTGAAAGTGAAAATTTGAACATTTTTATAGTGCACAATAGTAAAATTTAAAGAAACATTAAAAATGCCACGAAGCTTAAACTTAAAAATTAATGAATTGACCATGTCGGAGCTTAAGGAAGAGTTGGAACAACGAAACCTGGCTACGCAAGGTACAAAGGCCACACTGATTGCACGCTTGCGTGCCGCAATTGAATCGGAAGGCGCGTATCTGGATTCGGGTGAGCCCTCAGATGCAGAAAAAGGCGCAGAAGGTGGTGAAGCAGAAACAAAAAAACCAAAGGAACCAGAAAATGCACTGATGCAAATGTTGATGCTGATGCAGCAAGAGCAGCGACAACAGTCATCCAATTTAACTACGAAGCTAGATGAACAATCAGCGAAGCTGGACCAACAAGCGATCGAAATCAAGGAAGTGCAAAAACAGTCAACCGAAATAAAAGTGGAGCTCGGTAGCCTGAACAATCAAATTAAATGCGTCGAGGAAAAGGTTTACCAGGTCGAGGAGAAGGTCAGCCAGGTAGAGGAGAGAATCAACTATGAGATCAGCCAGGTCGAAGAGAGAATGAACCATGAGATGGAAAAAGTGAAAAAAGAATTGGAAGCAGCGAAGGCAGTAGTAACCACCTCACCAGCCCCGCTTATAACTGCAGCGCAAAGCTCCTCTAGAAGTGTGCAAGCACCAATATTCGACGGGCAAACGGTCTTGAGTATTTACAAAATCCAGTTTGAAGCCGCCGCTAGGATAAATCACTGGAATGAGCAGGAACGAGCAACTGCATTAATTCTTGCTCTAAGAGGCCCAGCTGCCGAGCTTTTGCAGACTATCCCCGTTGAGTTGCATTCAAACCCGGCTGCTATAATGAATGCGCTGGACATGCGCTATGGGGACGATCATCTGAAGCAGATTTACTGGGCCCAGCTACGGCATCGGATGCAGGAGTCTGGCGAAACCTTGCAGCAGCTAGCACAAGACATTGAGCGACTGGCACTTTTGGCTTACCCAGCGTACGACTCAGAACATCGAGATGACGTAGCAAAAGAAGCATTCATCAGCGCCTTACAGGACCAGGAATTGCAACAAGCCGTGCGGTTAGCTCAAAAGCAGACGGTTAGGGACGTATTGATTTACAGTCTTAACTTCGAGGCAACACAAAATGTGACTCGTACCACTGCTCGGGTCCGTGAGGCAGTGGCAGATGAGTGCAGGTGTGAGCGCGTGGAAAATGAGTGAGAGCCGCCGGCAAATGGAGCGCCTAGATGCTGGAATTGCGGTGAGAAGGGGCACCTGCAAAGAGACTGCAAAAAGCGAAGAAAACGGAGCTATTGCCCAGGATGGTGGAGATCCAGACCGTGTCAGGAGCCTAGAATGGAGGCCTAACTTCGTGGGGCAAACGTCAGTTAGGAGGATCGACATCCCCAGCACCACCATCACCGTGCCAAAGCAACATCGTCGAGAAGCAGACAGATGCCTTCCTGGTCAAGTTGATGAAGAACATTGCACCATAACAAACGACACTAGTTCAACCCGATCGACGATCCGGCCCGACCTAGTGAGGCCCCAACTACTTCACAAGGGCAAAGTTCATGGAAATGCTGGCGCCCTATCTCGTCATCCATATCCAGCTAACTGCAAGCATTGCCGACGGATTGAGGAAAAGGAGCCGACCGTTGCTCTGCGAGTCATAACGGCCGAATTTGATGAAGGTTGGTCAGCAGAGGAGATTCAAAATGCCCAGTTAGCCGATGAAGACATCGGACCATTGCTCGTATGGAAGGAGACGACTGGGCGACCTGAGTGGAAAGACGTTTCAATGCATGGCGCAACCCTGAAAAGCTATTGGGCACAATGGAACTCCCTTCAGGCGGAGGGTGGCGTACTCAAGCGGAAATGGGAAACGGCGGATGGTAGCTCCTATAGGATGCAAACTATACTACCCAAAAGCCGAATCGGCGATGTGATTAAGGAAATGCATGAAGAATCCTCGGGAGGCCACCTTGGTGTTAACAAAACCTTAGCGAAATTGCGGGAAAGATTCTACTGGCTCCACGCTCGAGAAGACGTAGAGGACTGGTGTCGCAGATGCACAATTTGCGCTTCCGTCAAAGGTCCAAAACGACGACTGAGAGGACAAATGCAAACCTATAACGTGGGAGTACCGTTTGAAAGGATTGCTGTTGACATCGCAGAACCCTTTCCTGAATCTGAATGGGGAAATCGATACACGCTGGCTGTAGCCGATTATTTCAGCAAGTGGCCCGAGGTCTATCCCATTCCCAACCAGGAAGCAACTACTGTAGCCGAACAGCTAGTGTTAAATTGGGTCAGTAGGTACGGTGTGCCTTGCAAATTACATTCGGATCAAGGCCGAAACTTTGAGTCACTAGTTTTTGGCGAAATGTGCGAGCTGCTCGAAATACGGAAAACGAGGACAACATCGCTGCATCCCCAATCCGATGGAATGGTCGAACGTTTCAACGGCACGCTCAATAAACACCTTGCCAAGATGGTTGACGAGAACCAAAGGGACTGGGACTGACATATCCCACTATTTTTGATGGCGTACAGAGCTGCCGAACATGCATCGACGGGCCAAGCCCCAGCCAAAGTCATTTCTGGAAAGACTATTCGTTTGCCAGCCGATATAAAGTTCGGAACACCCCCTGAGAAACCCCAAACGATCTCGGAGTACGCAAGTGATCTAAGACAACGGTTGAACCAGATACATCGGACAGTGTGAAAGCACCTCGAATCGGCTACTGACCGCATGAGGACCAGGTATAATCTAAAGGCTAATTCTACTGGCTTCCAGCAAGATGACTTGGTGTGGCTTTATAACCCGCAACGGCGAAAGGGTAGGTCTCCAAAGTTGCAACATAACTGGGAGGGACCATACCGAGTCACAAAGCGAATCAACGACGTCGTATATCGCATACAGGAACACCGTAAACCGAGAGCCAAAATGAAGATCGTGCATCTAGACCGTCTTGCCCCGTATTACATCCAGGGAGAATTGACTACAACTGGCGACACATCTTTTCGGGGCGAAAAGAACTGAGGTGGGGGCAGTGTTACATGTACAAATAATTCTGCGAGCTACTGTCGCAATTGTTTTCACCACAATGAAGAACACGAATTTACTCGAAACCACGAGAACCCGACAAGCATGATCAACATCTGCAAGTGACGTCACTCCATTCATTAATTTGCTCGAATCTACCAGGTACCTCTCGGTAGAACATTCGCCAATGTACGAGAAATGGGTGAATAGGTAGAGACCCTATATAAAGGCGAGCTGAATGAATGGGGGGATTCATTCATTCGACCGCGATAAGAACTGCGATAGTGTGTTTCGTAATAGTGAAGTGATTTAGAAGACAATTGCGATAAGAAATTTATGGACAAGTGTTAGATTTTTTCATAGTGAAAATTAAAATTAGTGAAGGTGTTAAATTGTTAAATTGTTTATGGTGCATTTTTGTAATTAAATAAATTCTTTTAACTTAAATTAAAAGACATTGCGTTTTCACTTTCCCGGAACATTAAAATTATAGGCCGCGAGCCGAAAACACGCGACAATATGATTGGGTTTATTTTAGGTTAGGTTCCCAAGGAAGCATAACATTATTAATAAATTACCTCGACGCGTTAGCATATTTAACGTATTCCCTGATGTTTTCATGGTTTTGAAGCAAGTTTGGCATTTCACTTCGTTGTTGTTGATTTTAATAAAATACTATTACGCAGCGCAAAGCAATAGTTCTAGATTGTACTTGAGTAGTATTGAGTACTTGTATTATCAAACACAATAACATGCAAGCGCAACGCGATAATAAAGCCGAAAAACAAAGCGATAACTGCGCTAAACGAACTCGAAGATCTGGATAGATCGAACAACGACAAACGAATGACTAATGAGTGATTTTGATTGATTAAAGAAAGGAAAGTGAACTGTCTGTGCAGCTTCAAATGTAATCTAAGGGAGCGTATCTACAGATGCATGGACATGATTGAACTAGATGGTGGCGTTGCTATAAACATGACCTTTAAAGCCAAGATATGACTACCTTCTTAGGTATTTTCTGAGAATCATTCGACACGATACGATACCGGTGAAAAAGTTCTCAGTGAGTAAAAGTATTGAGTACAAAAGATCGAGTATACAAGCATCGATATTGAAAGAAAAAGTACTCGATACCACAAAGTATCAATACTTTTTTCGTGTGCCTGCTGACGGGGGGCCCAAGACCCCACATATACCTGAAATAATTAAAGATATTAAAAGTATCAGAAAGGCGAAAGGGATCATATTGGTGACTCAAAGTGACGGAGGTAAATTCCTGTATTGAGTTTTAACTTGTAAAATATGTAAACGATAGTCCAACCAATTGTAAATAAAACAAAAAGTCTCAGAGAATTAAGTTAATATTTTTTATTATAATAGAAGAATCTATGACAATTATGTGTGAAACAAAATATCGCCCAAATGCTCGACACGGCTACAGTGGCTTACGTCCATATTTTCAATGACTCTGAGACACAATTGAGGTTCAATGTCGTTGATGTGCTGAATTATAATTGTTCTTGGCTTATTGACGTACACTTTTTCTTTTAAATATCCCCAGAGAAAGAAGTCCAAAGGTGTCAAATTAAGGGTGCGTTCATATAAAGATACAAAATTGTTATGACCCTAATGGAAAACCCTATAATACGAGCAATAATGAAAATCTTAAATTGCCATTTTCATGTACTAATCTACATATAGTATAACTCTGGGATCAAGTAAGACTGACCATGGCAGTCTTTAACTCATTACCACCCTTGTTGGAAAACACCAAATCTTTTTCCATTTTCAAAAAAAATTTTGAAAGAATATATCGTTTAGGCTTCAAAAGATTGACGTTTTGGGTCTTTATTATGTTTTGGTAGTTGAATTCCGATGCATGTGTTAGAAGTACTTAATCTTTGTTTCAAGCAACGTGATGAATCTTAGTAATTTCAATATCTTCTGCAATAAAATCAGCATAACTGACAGGGAAGTGAATATTTTATTTTAATATCTAGAGTTTTTGAAGAAAACTTATATTTTCCCGAATCACTAGTACTAGGTATATCAAGAAGCGCATTACCTACATGTTTCTCATATCCCATTTTCCGTTATAAGAGGAACATCTATATTAAATTTTCGTAGATTCTGGTTGATGTATTTTCATGATTGAGTGATCATCAATAATTTCTGTTAATAACATCAATGGGAAAACACTTTATGTTATCCAAAAGGAAAAGAGCTCTGATAATATGATCCTCTGAATTTCTCCTTATCACTGAGCACTAAATTGTACTTCAATGACATATTTATGAACTCTAAATTCATGTCAACATGTATTTGACACTTTATGCAATCATATCAATGGTTTCTATCAACTATTTGCCTTTTTCAAAACTATGTATCTTCTGAATAAATATTATTCCCTCGTCAACTTCAAAACTTCTTCCACAATTTCATATCTCATAAGGAATTTCATGAAAAGGACAAGCTTTATAATCTCATGGGACACATGAGAAATGAAAAAATACAAAAACAAAACAGCAGATATAAAAAAGCAAGTTGACCGAGATATTGATCCATATGGTCCTTTGTCATGGGTTCTAACTATAATATTTCCTCCAGTTTATCCGTTCTAGTGTTTTGCAACCAAGGCATTCCCTTTGACATCATGTATTGAGAATATCATCTTGTTTTTCGTCCCAAAGGCTATGTTATCCTTAACCGGACGCAAGCAAGGATAAAACTCGCTACCTTGTTGTTTCTTTATTTATTTATTTTTTTTACTGAGAATGACATACAGCGTTTATACACTTTATAAATTTCTTGTTTTACATTTTTATCAAATTTCCAAAAAGGACTCATCCATTTCACCTCCAGTTTTATATTTTAGTGATGTTTGAATAAAAAACCTAGTTAGGACGTTGAGTAGTAAATTCTTTCTTTATAACTGGTCAAAAAATTGGAAGTAACATGAAACACACGAAAGGATGATGGTGTGCACAATTAGAATGAAGTTTATTTGGTAGCTAGGGAGCTCAGAAAAGAAATTGTCCTATCATTTCATTTTGGTGACTTATATTTCCCAACTCGAGAATACGAATTAGACCTAAAAGAGAAAACCAAGTTTAGTTTTATACTTGCTACACAGAACTCGTTTACCATACAATTTCCTGTGTCCGTATCTTTAAGATTTTATGAGAGTATCTTTTTATTGGCAATCAGTTCCTAACAAACTTTTCTCCTTCAAGCTTCAAAAGTTGAAAGTAACTCTCCAACTTAATCTCCTTTTCTATACTTTCTGCACTATATATTGTTCATTGTTAATGGTTGCATTTTCGCAAGGAACTGCAGTCCTTTTTGAACTGGATTAAACTAAAAGCTATGATGTAATGTTTCTCTCATGATTCTAAATTCAGTTTTTCAACCACTGTATCATAAAACGGAAAGTGTGAGACAAAAAGACTTCGGAGAAAATGTCTTGTTCTTCTTCAAAGGATACTTTTGGACTTATGAAGGACGATTTCGGAAAGCTCAAGAGGATTTCTCAACTTCGTTAAGAAATATCAATCCGCTCTGCAGGCTTCGTCCCCTTTCACGTTCACCGGCTCGAGACCTGGCCTCAAGCATGAATGGACGCATGGGTCTTAAATATTTATGAGAACGTTTTCATAATTCTCTGCACACCGACGGAGAGTTATCCTGCCATGAAGTTTCGTCCTATTCTGTTGAGGTATGGTGGGCTTCATGTTTTGGAAATTGTGTCATTTTCTGTCGATTGAATAGCAAAACTAAGACAAGCCGAGAAAATGATGGGTTTTGTGCGCCAAATGTCCTTTGTGTGATAACAAAGCAGACACCAGAAAGTGAGATGTTTGTTGGATGGCTTAAGGAGAAGCTGCTAAGAAAGACAAGTTAGGATTTGACTGAATAACAGCAGCCGACCAACAGCAGGATACTGATGATCACAATGATGATAGCGATGGTAATGGTGACAGTAAAGGGGATGGCTGGGTAGCTCTTGCTGGGAATGGATTATGTTCAGGACATTTGTCTCGTGATGTTTCAGAGTTTTTGAGGATGGCAGAAAGCGATTTGCAAGACAAGCTTAACCATTGTTTGGAAATTGTTCGGCTTAGGCAAACAGTTTCGGTTAATGGAAAGGAAATAGTGCGGAGAATCTTTTGCTAAATGGTAGATTTTTGGGGTTTGAAAAGTAGTTCCAGGAATGTTTTCATTCAAAAAATTTATTCTTCATTAGATTCAAGAAATAATTGAAATAAAACACGTTTCATCTTAATTAGGTACTATTATTTGACGACAATTTATTTAAAAAGCTTGAAAAGAACATCATCATTAGATTATTAGATTTGAATCAGACTTTTAACGCTTAATAACCCACTTTGCTTTTGGTATGTAACTGACCAGTAGTTTTCAACAGACACATTACATAAATCAAACACATAAGAAAGGAAACAAAGGCGATGTGTAAGCAGGACTTTTATATACTCATTAGGCCTTTCTTGTTTTGTCTTTTTTCTTTGGTTTTCTGTTTCGTTTCCTTTGCGTATTCTTTTCACATTGATTCCAATGGGGGTCAGGTTTTTCTATTGCATATAATAAGTGATGCAATGCCAACAAGATCTACAATATTTTGAAAAATATACCACAGTCCACTTTTTAGGGTTTTGTAAAATAACTTTACAAAACCCTACTAGTTTCGCGACCAGTCTGTCCGTCCGTCCGTCCGTCCGTGTGTCACAGCAGTTTTTCTCGGAAACTACTTGAGCTAGAAACATCAAATTTTGTTTGTAGGTGTAAAGTGGTGATCTCTTCAAAGTTCAACTACAAAAAAAATTTTAAAAGGTATTTAAGGGGGTCTCCCCATATAGGAGAATGATCCCTGAAAAAAAAATTTCATTGAAGGTAGCCGATATGGGTATCAAATGAAAGGTCTTGACGAGAACTTTTCAAAACAGGTCTTAGTTTGGCAAAATTTGCTTCGAGGGTCGCACAGGGAGGGAAAATATACGAAAAATTTGTGTCCCCCCCCCCCCCTCGCGATTGGACACCTGTGATCCGAAAAATTTGAAAAAAATCAGGAATGTAGGCCTTGGTGAGTAAAATAACAGCAAATACAATAGAAGTCGCAATTCAATCAACTTTGTTAGTAATAGTATGATTTATAGATTTTATGTTTTCTTGAATAAAATCCTCACGCTACCCTTAAATTCAATGAAATTCAGTATGTGGATGCCTATTTATAAGATTGATTGAATCATATTTAGCGATGTTATAGCGGTTTGAATTTTCCTGTATTACTATGGAACAATATGCGCTGCATTTATTACTATGGCAACATATGGCTTTGGAACAACACGCACTTTTTACCGACTCAGACACTACAGTTTTGCTAGGATTTGCATGAAAATTTCAGGAATGAGAGGTGTCATGTATATCTTTGAGAATCGTTTCAGCTAGTGGTATCAGTAATCGTAAAACAAAATAGTGGCTGTTTTTAATGCAAAGATTGAATAATTTTGAGTTATTTTTTCCCAACTTAAACGTTTAAGGTGCATGTTTTGAACACTTGATTCAATTTGATGAATGACTGAAGATGAGTACCTACAATTAATGCTCATAAGTGATACAAGTCAAGGAGGTGGGAGAGAGCTCCTAGCAAAAGTGTTTTGTAACCATTCTAGGATTCGAAAAATTGGCCATTAATCGATGATAACACTACAGGAGACTGGCCCCTGAAAAAAAAAAATTCATCAAACGTAGCCGATATGAGTATGAAATAAAAGTTTTCATGGGAGCTTTTCAAAACAGTTGTTAAACTGTCAGTTTTTGCTTCAGTGGGGCACAGGGGGGAAATACATGAAAAATGTGTTTCCTCCGTCGCGGATGGACATCTGAAATAATTATCAAGGGAGATATTTATGAGTATAACAATGCCTAAAACCTCAGAAGTCGAAATTCGTTCAACTTTGTTAATAAAAGTATGATCTTCGTATTTGATATTTTCTCCAATAAAATCGTCTTTGACATGTTTCTTGATTTGATTCGATCTGGTGACTGCATTTTGTAAATTGAATACAAAACCCTTCTGAGATGAGCGTAGGTCTGTTTACACAACTTGTTTTGTTTTACCTTGAACTGTATACTAATGAGCCATCTGGTCAAGGGTATCGACAACTTTCTTGATGGAGTTATAGTATAAACTTAATTCAGATTTGTTTTTATTGATTTGATCTATATATTTACTATGATGCATCGTAGAAAAGGAAAAAGCAGAAAAGTTATTTTTTGGTCCATACGAGACTAATTTTCATATTTTTATGAAAGCTATTTTAGGATCAATATCACAGGTTTTGTTTGGTTGAAAATTTGAAGGTATGTAAGCCTTATTTTTCTCCGTGTTCCAACGACTGATAGACCATTCTGTGTCAAAAACTTTGCCACATCGGCACTCGTAAAATAGTTATCAAAAGAACATTTCTCTTACTTTGGGAGTATGGTACACATAACTCATTGACTATTCTGTACGCTAAATTTCCGCTCTGTTCTGTCCTTCTCGCCAAAATACTCGTATTGTATACCAAACAGAGGGTAGCTAGTTTTTCTGCCAAAAATGCACGAAATTTTCATAGCATACTTGTCTTGTTTTTGAAAAGGTATGAACTGTTCACTAATAGCGAGATTCTCTTCAGGCAAATATAATTTACTTAGGTTTTGATAATTTAATCTCATAGTTCTCTTAAAGGTGCAAATTAATCGTTTGTCTTTCTGAGAGATCGAGTATTTTTATCATCAAATCTTAACAGTCTAGTAAAATAGCAAGTCAATTTTTCCCATTGTAGCTCAAAATATGGGATTTCCAAAGACCGAGTCGCAGTACTCTCTAAAATCCACATTTATCTGGGGACAATAAAAGACCCACAACGGCTTGCATTTACATTTATTCGGTCGGTTTCCACAAATTTTGTAACACTCTAAACGCTTCAGTATTGGTGTATTTACTATGTATATGGTTTCAAACATGTGAAGAGATTGAAACTGTCTATCGGATCTGTTCTGGCTTGTTCTGGAGGAAAAATTTCCTTATTGATACCCCTTCGGGCTTTCTTTGTTTAGTTCTGATTTTCATTCCATCTCGTCTCTGTCTTTTTCAGTGTCAGTTGAGACATTACCTGGAAGAGGTATATAATCATTCTCACTCCATATTTGCTTATCGTCGTTTTCAGTTGCTTGTTCTATCACATCGCTTTTACTCTCCAAACAGTTATCAACAGCAACATTTTTCTCCTTGCTTTAGTAATATGCATTTGAATTATAAAATTTATAATTCTTAAAACTCTTGTCAACGCAATCAACATCTTTTGGATTTATTTCTGCGTCCTTTTTAAAACGATTGGTTTAGCTATTTTTGAGAAGTCTTTAATATTTTTCCTATAAAATTCCACCAATTCCAGAAATGATTTTATTTGTTTCGTGGTTTTGGGTGTTGGAAAGTTTTGCATAGCCTCAACTTTTGTAGGGTTTGATTTTATGACTTCAGTTGTTACTATGTGACCCAAGAAATCTGTTTCTTTTTTCAAGTATTCGCTCTCTACCAAGAGAAAAAAGGTGTTCTTAAGACTATAACATCGTCCATATAGACGAAACAGATTTTGCCGATGTATTCGTGCAGACTGCCGTTCTCCAACCTTCGGGATGTTGCCGGGGCATTTTCCAAACCGAACGGCATCCTAGTAAACTCATAATGCCCCTGTTGGTCGAGAAGGCAGTTTTTGGGATACCTTTTTCCTCAATTTCAATCTGACGAAAACCCTTGGCCAAGTCCAGGATTATGAAATACATGGGTCTCCCCAATTTATCTAGGTTACCATTAATGTCAAGAATAGGGAACATATCATCAACAATAATACTGTTTAACCTCCAATAATCGATCACAATCCGCCACTTCATTTTCCTTGGAGCGTTGGATTATTTAGGGACTACCCAAACTGGGGAAAAATAAAGAGATTTACCTGGGCGAGTAAACCCCTGGTCCAACATTTCGTTGATCTGAGCTCAAGCTATTGTTGATGCACCTGCGGATACTTATAGCATTTAACGTGTATACTGCAGTCATGTTTTATAGAGTAAGTGAAGGTCAAATCATCATTTTTCCTGAAGAAGAAGTTCCTATAGCTCTTCAACAAATTCATAAGACTTTCCCTCTTTTCCTTATTTAAATGTTCTGTCCATAGAAGAGCAAGATAATCAGTTTCTTTGCAAATATTCTTCTTCTCTTCTTCGAAGCACTACAGCTCCTATCGGGCCTGCAATTCCTGCGAAGAGCGCCTCCAACTGTCTCAGTTCATGAACCAAGTCCTCAAATTACGAAATCCGAGCAGCGATGAACTGTCTTCGCCGACGGTGTCAGACCAATGTTTCCTCAGTTTTCCCGCTGGTCTCCGCCCTTCTTCTTCTTCTTAGTACTACAGCCCCTCTCGGGCCTTCCCTTCCTGCAAATAGTCCCTCCAACTGTCTTGGTCCATTGACCATATCCTCCAATTTCTAAATCGGAGCAGCGATGAACTGTTTTCATCGACCGAGTTAGACTAGCGTTTCCTTGGTTTCCCCACTGGTCTCCGGCCTTAAGTTCTCCCAACGAATACCATTTTGGGTACCCATTGTTCGTCCATACGATTCTTGTGGCCAGCTCGTTGCAGCTTATGCAGTCTGACAATAGTTGAGAAGCCAGGCTCTTGAAAATTTTCATACAGCTCATGGCTGTATCGAATTTACCATTTGTCCCCATCTAGCTTCGCTCTGATTATTTGCCTTAGGACCCGTCGTTCAAAATATTTGCAGATGCTTGGGTTAGGGTCCATGTTTCACACCCACAGCATGACACAAGTCTTATCACAGATTTGTATACTTGGAGCTTTGTTTCCTGTGTAGATATACACATACACAAGAGTCTTCAAGATTGTCAAAACTGAATAAAATATTTTATTTGCGAGCTGTATTCTTCGTCGTATTTCGTCTCTTTCATTACCCGCTTTCACTATTTGACGCCTAAATATGCAAAATTGCCAACATTTTCAATATTGTATTCGCCAAGTGTGATATTTTGTGTATTGTGGTATTTATCTTCGACTGTGTCATGAGCTTTGTTTTATTTTCATTGATTTGTAGCTCTACTAGTTTTGCTTCGCTGTCGAGTTTCAGGAAGGGTTCTTTAGCAGTTGTCAATGACCGTGACAAAATGTTGATGTTGTCCGCAAAGGCTTCACTTGGCTCGATTTGTATAGTAATGTACCTCGCGTATCGACAGGTAGCTTCCTTATGACGTACTCCAGAGTCAAATTGAATAGCAATGGGGCCAGTCCATCTCTCTTTTTGAGTCCGATATTTATGTGAAAGGCGTAGTTCTAGCTGCAGGATGCGGGTCATTTAAGTTCTGGTTTTGCCTTGACTAGGGCTTCCTGGAGAACCCGGCATTTTCCTGATCCCAAGACGTGTCCAATATCATGCCTTAGGTGCTACCTTCGTACACTTTTTTATTTTATGTCCCATTTCATTGCGTTAAAAATATTGCTAGTGGATTTAATTTTAATCACTCTCACCATGTGTTTATCGCCAACTAAATCAACGGATTTGCTGCCTTTCGTCAAATTTTGAGATTCCCCGACGGCAAAACTCAATTGTTGATCTGTTAAAAATCAGTAGATTACAAATAGCCTACGACAACAACAGGTAGCCCACTTCTAATGAGCAATAAATTCGATACATTTTCCTGATGTATTCAAAATATTTCCTTCGGCTTCTCATATTTCCTACAATGGACAACGTTCTTTAAAAAAATATTGCTAGTGGATTTAATTTTAATCACTCTCACCATACGTTCACCGCGAACGCCTAACTAAATAAATATACTTGCAACGGGTAATTTAATAACAATTCCTATTATTACTGGGACTCCCCAAGGACAAACTCATTTGTTTCACTGTTGCGACTCAGCAAATGATGGACAGTCTGCGACAATAAAAGTTAACCCACACGTGTGAGGCAGTGCATTAGCGAGTGAAAATTGAAATTTTTGCTAATGACATATGCAATTATTGATTTATGAGAAAACATGCTAAAAAAATATGCTACATGCTAAATTGATTTTCTACATGCTGAACCACTTGTAAATATGCTAAGTTTAGCCATAAAAATGCTAAATTAGCAGTACTGCATACTGGGAATGAGGTGACTGTGGCGGTCACGGCCACTACTTGACGATAAAGGGGTCCTAAAGTAGTGAGAGAGAACAATTTTAGAGGAGAACGATCATATGTTTTTAAGCCTCTTTTTCTTAACTTGCTCACGCTTTCATCCTTCGTTACAAAAATGAAAGACATGCTGGCAAATGCAGAAGAGGAAATAGCGCAACTTTTAGCGGCTGATGATGTGGAACAACAGCCACTTTTGCCTCTGAATCGCAGCCTTTCAAACCCATTACCATTATCGGGTTCGTATGTTAATGTGGTGACTAGAGACTAGAGACTAGAGACTTTTGTAACTCTCCAATTGCCGCATGTGTCCAATCTTCTTCGACAACATGTACAACGAGAAGCAAATCGAGCCCGCCAGTCAAAAATGGAAATAATCAATCCATGCCAGTCACTAATCGTCTTGTTCAAAGCGGAATGAACCAAACATCAATTCAACACCATTTGCTTAGCGCCAATTACAATTCAAAGGAGAACCTTCTGCAAGCTCCCAATATTCCGCTAGCAAATGCAGAACAAACGTTTCCTTGCTCATCGAACTCTACACCAATCTTACGTTCTGGTCTCTCGTCAAGAGTGGTGTCACCTCCGCTTCAAATACTTATATCGCGTCTCCCGTTTCTGAAATTACAGAGTATATTGTGACGCAACTAGGTTGCTCTCCGCAGTATTTGCATTGCAAAAAGTTAACGCGAGATAGCCAAACAAATCGTATCGTGGCTTCATTTAAACTTACGGTTTCATCTTATATGCAGATTTTGCTTAGCTTTGACTTTTGGCCTCTGGGAATTCTTGTGAAACGTTTCGAACGCCAGTCGCGGAAAAATTTTCGGTCGTCCAGCAGACCTCAAGCGAGAACCTAAATAACCATACTTTTAGTAATTCCGTTAATTTTTATTATTAAAATGTCAGATGTACAAAAACAAAGCTGGACACAATCAACCTTGCATCCCTTCTAGCTAATGATGATATCATAGGCTTAACCAAAACCTGGCTTAATGACGAGACCATGGACAAAGAAATCTTTCCTCAACACGCAATTTTTAGATATGACCGGGATCAACCTACTTCCGGTGAACAGGATGGTGGAGGTGTGCTTATAGCTGTAAACAACCAGTTGCATTGTAGACTCGTCAGTACTTTTGCTCCGTCACCACCAATCGAAGGCGTAGCAGCTCAAATTTCTCTTCACAACTGTTCACTATTTGTCTTCTGTATTTACATTCCCTGTAGAACTCACTTAAGATCGTATGAAATCCTTTTTAGTGAACTATCGAGCTTTATAATTAATGCCAGCTCCTCCTCGCAGTTTTTAGTCTGTGGGGACTTCAATATGTCTCTCGTTAACTGGGATGCAGAAGCTAAATCCATTGCTTCTTCTGATGACCTTTCTATAGCCTTGACCTCGTTTTGATCCCTCTGTAGCCTAAAACAATTAAACTATGTAATGAATGCTTCCAAACGCATTCTTGACCTAATTTTCTTTAACAACCCTGCTGCAGATCCTGTTTTCCCTGCTGCATCTCCTTATGTAAAGCCGGACCCGCACCATCCTCCTTTAGAGCTCCGATTTTCATTGGATCCAATACGTGGCAAGCCTAAAGAGAAACCAAGTCGATTTAACTTCTTCAAGGCTAACTACGAAGGCTTAGCTGCTGATTTTGACGTCATTAATTGGCAAGCCACCCTCAATCTAGACAACCTCAATCTCGCAACACAGCAATTCTATGCAGTGCTTAACAGCATTATTCCACTGCATACACCGACCACACAACCACGCAAAAATCTTCCTTTGTGGTTCACGAGAGAAGTTGAATCTGCTTTGTCCTTGAAGGACGCAGCCAGGAAACACTACTTACGTTCGAGATCAGAACTGGGCCTCTCCGAATTTTGCCACCTACGTACTAATGCAAAAAAAGTGTGTAAATCCACAAAGTTATTTTATTTGAGAACAATTGAAGCATCATTTGCTAATAATCCTAAATCCTTCTGGTCTTATGTCAACTCTTTAAAAGACTCGCGTCGGCATATCAGTGCATTGTCATACCAGAACCACTAAGTCTACAATGACGAGGCCATATGCGACATGTTTGCTGACTATGTCTCCGCCGTATATAGCTCCCCGACCACTACTTCTGATGAAAACCCTCAATCTACTCCAGACTTAATTGTTAATTTATACACTAACCCCTTAGAGGTCGCTGAGGTAATTCAGTCCCTGAATTCTAGCAGCGCAGTCGGCCCTGAAGGAATCCCTAACATTTTCATCAAATCCCTCTCTTCATCCTTATGTATTCCCCTCGCCCATATCTTTAATTAAAGTCTCAAAAAGGGTACTTTTGCAGACGTTTGGAAATGTGCAAATATCCTCCTCATCCATAAAGCGGGTGACCACTCCCAGGCCTCTAATTACAGACCCATTTCACTCCTATCGTGCTTTGGAAAAATCCTGGAACGCATTGTTCACTGTAAACTTTATAATGTTTTGCACCCCAACTTATCCGAAAATCAACATGGATTTGTAAAAGGACGTTCGACCGTAACCAACCTAGGGGAATTTATCAACACCGTTGCAATCACCCTTGACTTAGGAGGTCAAGTTGATGTGATCTACACTGATCACAACATCCGGATCAACAAGCTCCGCCGTTTCGGCATTCAGGGATCTCTTCTTTCCTGGATTCACTCCTTTCTCTTTCATCGTTCCTGCACGGTTATCTGTAATGGACCTTGTCACATTCTTTCGTCCCAACTTCTGGTGTTCCACAGGGATCAATTTTAAGTGCACTTCTTTTCAACCTCTTTATTAATGATCTCCCAGCTATCTTCACATCCTACACCCTTCTATATGCTGATGACCTGAAGATATTTCGAGTCATTAATTCAATTCAGGATTGCCAAGTTCTTCAGGATGACTTAAACTTTTTGTCCTTTTGGTGTAATAGATATCGACTTCAACTTAACATATCTAAGTGCCTTTTCATGACCTTTACCAATAAAACTTACCCTATTCAATTTTCATACTCTATCGAAAGCTCAGTTGTCGTTTTGGTTGAGAGTTTCAAGGATTTAGGTGTGACATTTGATTCTCAGTTGAAATTCAATGTTCACGTTTTGGAAATAACCAAGGAAGCTTCTCGGATCGCGGGCTTTGTCCTACGTTGCTCTCATAGATGTTTCAGCTTTCAAACCTGTGTTCGGTTATTCGTCATGTTGGCTCGCCCAATTCTTGAATATGCATGCCAGATAGGGTTCCCACATCTTAATTATCTCATGGTGGCGGTTGAATGTGTGCAGCGTAGGTTCTCCCGCACACTTTTCGACAAATACAACATCGCGTATCTCCCTTATGACGATCGCTTGAATTTCCTTGGTCTACCTTCACTGCAGGTAAGGAGGCAATTCCTGGATCAATGCTTCTAATTTAAATTATTGAGAGGCATGTTATCGTCGAAATTATACAACACCATTAGCATACGTCTCCCTTCTCGCACTAGGTCGTCGCAATACTACGCTACACCGTTTGCCAGAACAGTAACTTACAGTCACTCACCGATGGTTCGTATGGTAAGAGACCATCTTAATCTCCAGCTTGGTCCTCCTTCTGGCTCATTTGAATCATTTAAAAACATGCTGCGGAGAGTACTCTATGAGCAATAAATTCTTTTGTCGTTAATTTCAGTCACTACTTAATTGTTAACTTTAGATTAATTCTTACATGATATTTATATTTCAACCTTAACACGTAATCTATTAGTTCTATTTTATAATTGGGATTATTAATTCTGTAAAATAGTGATGGAGTAAGTAAATAAATAAACCGAAAAACTTGTTGTGAAATTCAAGTTATTAACATTAGAAGCGAAGAAAGTTTCTACCCCCTTTGAATCGCCGCCGTAACAATTTTATCCCATGATATTTATTGCACCATTCATAAGCATAATTCATGAATATTATGATTAAAACACCTTGTTATTTAACATGAACCATGAGTTTTATTTATTTAAATCAAATTTTTAATTCCTTAAAGACAAAACCGTAATAAACTATAGACACTAACTAGCTATTTCAAATTAAGAAAAATCTGTCATCTGGTATGTTCTCCGGAATTCTTACAAGCATGGTTGTTTTTCTTGTATTCATACACTGTGTTTGCAATTCTTCTCCCAGTCGCAGAAAAAAGTCTCTGCGTTTAATTTTGCTGTTGTTGATTATTTTATACAATATCGAGGCGTTTATACCTGCCAAATCTAACAGGCTATAAAATGTATGAACTGGTGAAACTCTAGAAGTTGCTACTTTTGAACCATGCAAGCCACTTCTAGCACGTACGCTCAGCTAGAGGATGCACACCATACACTTTCACCAAAATACGATGACTTTCGGCAGCCTTTTTCTTCAATGAAGAAGTACTCCCTGCTAAAACACTTGATTCGGCACAAAATTCGACATTTTCAGAGTAAAAAAAAGTATTGTTGTTTACGCTTCAGTTAAATGACACATACTGATTCTGAGACTAAATGACAGTAGCTTTCCAACACATATTTGGAAAGGTGAATCACTGGAATAAAAATCAAGGTACGCCATCTGTTAGAAAAGCGGTACTCCTTTTATATATATATATATATATATATATATATATATATATATATATATATATATATATATATATATATATATATGTATAGACTATGTTTATGGTTCACCGAATCTACAACATCTACGCCATATTTTGTGCTGTTGTAGAATAACACTGTTTCAGGTTTTTTCTTTGAGTCGCAGTGCTGCGCATAAGAACAGTTTTATTCGATTCAGCCTGATAAACAGTCCATGTTGTATCACCGTTTTTGAGAATAAATGTACTATATAGTTTGTCTTTTGTGGTTTTCACGGAAATAGGTATTTTTCTGTGAATTCTATTTATTGTATCTACGATCCTACGGTCCATGTTGTACCACCGTTTTTGAGAATAAATGTACTATATAGTTTGTCTCTTGCGGTTTTCACGGAAACAGGTATTTTTCTGTGAATTCTATTTATTGTACCTACGACGCTAGTATTTTTTGACTTCAAATATTTCGCTAGTGAAAGTGAAGTAAGTGCCATTTCGGTCCTTATTGATGCAAGGTTCCATCAATTTTTTCACCACCGAGTCGCTTAAACGCTCATCATTAGGTCTAAGGTCGAAGGTAAGGGAATGCATTTAGTACATAATTTATATCTTTGTCAAAAGCTATCTGAAATGTTTGACCATATTTGTCTAGCTTAGAGCTCATAAACTGGGTAATTTGGCAACGGCATTTAGATGGAAAAAGTTGTTTTTCAATCGTTATATATAGTCCAGGTATGTAATAAGCTTGTAAATTCATGAAAAATTTGTGCTACGTTTCCGAAATCATATCAAACATAACTTCGGTCACTCTTGAGCGTCTACTGGACTTGTGATCGAATCACAGGTACCTCATTATCTCACGAAAACGATTACGAGACATTGTTGCCTTTATTATATTGACACTGAGACATTGTTGCCTATATTATATATATCGCCATACCCCAAATTTTGCCTCGTAGTTGGCGTTTCACCTCTCTCACAGTATATTCCAAAATATGCTGCATGATTGTTTTTTGTAAACATTATTTGCCAAGCACTTTTAAAAGTTTCATCCACATTGCGTTTTGCAGACGGCGTTGGCCCAACGCGATCTTTAAAAACATTTTGTCATCTATACCTACCGGCTTCCATTACTGTCCAAGTAGTACCACCGGCAAAACAAGTGTTGAGCCTGATGTCGTTACAAAATGAGGATTCGTCAATATTGTAAGTAACCCTCTACCTGCAGGCAACCGGCCGCGATTACACCGTGTTTGTCCTCGCCTTTGACTTCCATACAATTTCTTGTTTCTAGAATATAAAAATAAAGCAACTATTGTTATAACTACAAACAAAAATAATAAATAACACTGTGCCTGTGTGGGAGTTATTCTCTACACCTGGAAACTTGTAATTAGCTAAAAGTAACCTATAATATAAGCAAACACAGCAATAGCTGTAAGTTTTCCAACGAAATAAAATAGCAATGCAATTACCTTCCGACATTTCCCTTTCAATGGCATCTCCAGGGTCGTCAGAAGAAGAACTTAAATTGTATTCTAATTTTAAGTCGTCGTAAGAGTATTCTAAAAGTGCGGCATCTGATTCATCCTTTAAAATTTCATTCAAACAAGACAAAATCTCATGCGGTTTCAACACTTCGCGACGTTGACAAGACATAACTATAAAACGCGAGGTATACCCTTACAATAACAAAAACGTACAACCTCTACTCTAAACGACGTGCAACTGACTAATAGAAATGATGCCCAACTGTTTATTTACGCATACATCACCCTTTCATCCCGTATCTACCAAGAACAATAATCTTAAATTGAATTATTCCATAGAATATGAACGGGACAAAAATGACCCGGCGTTGGTTCTAGATAAATCACTTAGTTTTTCATTTGCTATTGTTTTTTAATCATTGAAAACTATTACCGTTTTTCCAAAGGGTGCTGCGGTCAGGTTCTTTTCGGCCCCGGGTAGCTTCATCGGAGACTGCGCAGGCAGCCCAATTGGTGCCACTGAACGAGATTACGGCTCCCCAGAGAAGAAAGAGTAGAATCCTACCTAACTCAGATCCTATTCTACCAAATCATAATCCCCAACAACATACGAATAAAACGTTCGGAAAGCCAGGAAGAAACTTTAAGCGTGACCTGACCACAAAGAGTGCTTGGCAATCCCGCGACTTCAGAACGACGCCAGTAAATTCCCTTCTTGGGAAAAAAACATCTTCCCGCTTACGAGCAGAAAGTTCACAATACAAGTAGCTAAATCAAAAATAAAAACAGAAAAAGAAACACCCGAAAAAAATTCACTTCAGTTAATCTTTAAACTTTAAAATTTCACAAGAAAATAAACAATAGAATATTAAGACAAGTTGGGTAGACAGACCTATGCTCATGTCAGAAGGGTTTTGTACTCAACTTACAAAATGCCGTAACCAGCAACGAATAAAATTAAGAAATACGTCATGTTCGAGGATCATACTATTATTAACTAAGTTGAAAGACTTTTTTGATTCTGAGGTATTTGTTAAAATTATACCCATAAATATCTCGCTTGATAATTTTTTCAGATTTTTTTAGATCACGGGTGTCCATTCGCGAGGGAGAAATCACATTTTTCATGCATTCCCCCCCCCCCCCCTGTGCCCCCACTGAAGCAAAAACTGTCAGTTTAAGAACTGTTTTGAAAAGCTCTCATAGAGAACTTTCATTTGATACTCATATCGGCTACCTTTCATGAAATTTTTTTCAGGGGCCACTCCTCTGTACTGTAAGCATCGATTCATGGCCTATTTTTTCGAATCCTAGAATGGCTACAAAGCCCTTTTGCTAGGAGCGCTCTCCTGCCTCTTCGACTTGTTTCAATTATATGTAGTCATCCTCATGGTATCTATCATTCCTGAAACTTTCATGCAAATCCTAGCAAAGCTGTAGTGTCTAAGTCGGTAAAAAGCGCATATGGCTCCATAGCCATATGTTTCCATAGTAATACAGTGCACATTGTTCCATAGTAATACAGGAAAATTCAAATCGCTATAACTTCGTTAAATACTGATCGATCTTTATGAAACTTTCAGAAAAGATCAATCTTGTCAATAGTCATCTGTTTGCTAAATTTTATTGAATTTAAGGGTACCATTTAGATTTTATTCAAGAAAACATAAAATCGATAAATCATACTATTACTAACAAAGTTGAGTGAATTTCGACTTCTCATGTATTTGTTGTTGTTGTACTCATTAAGGCCTAGATTCATGATTTTTTTCAGGTTTTTCGGATGGAAGGTGTCCAATCGCGAGGGGGGGGTACGTGAAAAGTTCGTACATTTCCCCTTCCCCTGCCCCCCTCGGTACTCATAAGGCAATTTTAAGACCTGTTTTCAAAAGATCTCATTGAGACCTTTCCAATGACACCCTACTCGACTACCATTGGTGAAATTTTTTTTTGAGGGGTCAACTCCCTATATAGGGAGACCCCCCTTAAACCCCTTCAAAAAAAATTTTCACCCTTGAACTTTCAAGAGGTCACCACTTCTGACCTTTCCACAAAGTTTCATGGCTGTAGCCTCTATAGTTTCGGAGAAAAAGTGCTGTGACATACAGACGGACGGACGGACGGACGGACGGACGGACGGACGGACGGACAGACGGACAGACGGACACAGGTCGTGATTGCAATAGGGTTTTGTATTTTAGTACAAAACCCTAAAAAAAAGAACAAAAAACGGTTGGCCAGCACTTACGACGGTGATTCCGCTGTCGCTGATGTAGGGATCCCCAAATAATTGGTTTTTGCTTTCTTCACTGATTGATTTATTTCCAGATCTCTCCAGATAATTGGTTCTTGTTTTCTTTACTGATTGATTTATTCCCAGATCTCTACTACCAGTTTCCTCGATCGCGTTTCTCCGGTAGATTCCTGTCTTCACTTGAACTCTTCACTAGATGATTTTTTCTGCTAGAAAGAAGAACGGGACATCCTTCCGTCCCCCTTTTATTGGATTCTCGGATAGGTCGAGGACCTTAAAACTCCCACTACGTGTGGTCGGCTATGTAGTTTCCCACCAAGAGAATTGGTTCTTTTGGGTGTTCGTGGAATCTCACTCCTACTAAACGAGTTTGATGAAATGTCAGTAAGACAATTTACTGACAGTTCGGGTTTGTTGCTGTTGTTGCTGAAGAACAACATTAGCGGCGGCATTCAAAATGTGCTGTTGATCTTGATTTGCTGAACGGACTAGCGGTGGAGGATGTTGCGATTGAGCACAATTGTTTATTGTTGGAATTTGCATCCCTCGTGGGTTGTAATTTGTGTATTGCTGACGTGCCGTCATTAAATTTTGCAAGTTTTGTATGTTTTCAACGTTTGCATTGTTATAAGTTCTTTGGACTTGCTGTTGAGCATCGTTTTGTGCAATCATTTCACCAGCTCTCATTGCTCCTTGTGCTTATGCTAGAGACCAAGCCTGAACAGCTGCTGGTGCTAGAGAGCTCTGAGGAATAGCCATGGAAGTGGCACCTGCTGTCTGATGCATTCTTCGGACATTATTTTGATTTTGCATTCCTACCTGATAAGCATTCTTTCTGATTTATCGCTGTATTTGCTGCTGCTGGCCTCCTTTTGGTACAGTATTCAAAATTTTCAGAGTCACCGGTAGCGCTGTTGGTTGTCTCGTCCAATGAACCGAATTATTGATATTCTTCGACGCTATCAGCAAATTTGAATCAACTACCTTGCTGGGCCAATAGTCCCCGACATCCGTTCTGGAGGGAGAGTAACTTTTGATATCAGTCAAAGTAATCACAGCTACAGATTCACTGGAGAACCATTCATTACGAATGCCTTGAACCTTGCAACAAAATTTCAGGTAGGCTAGATCCCATTCTGAAAACAGTTCCGCCTTTTTCCTCAAGTTTTCAATCTCACCCTCAAAGTAGAAAAGCGTTGCAACTTGCTCGTTCCCTCGTACCGTATATGGCACGACCGACTTCTTGTTTATCCTTATGAATCCACATTTGTCGAAGGGGCTTTTACTGCCTATTACCAGCTGCCTGTAGCATACATCTAAGAACAGGTAGAACCTGTTTGCGTCACTCAATTGCACCACAAGGTCCTTCAACGTCAACATTTCCCGCCCAAACTGGGTATCACAGTGCTTATGGTTGATCTCATTCAAGAGCTGACTTTCCGCCTCGGTGATGTTGTAGCTCCGCACGCAAGTACAACTACTGGAGATATCGGGATGCAAGTAGCTCAAATATTTGTTCAGTAGCTTCATCTCCACCATCCGGACGGCGCAGTACTTCTCATTCTGTCGAACAATGTAAGCGATGGTAATCTTCCCGAAGGTCACTCAACCGAAGTGGCCTTCTGACTCACCTCGTCGCAAGTCTTCTTGTCCGAGCCATTCTCACTTTCAGCCCCAGCTGCTTACCCTGCAGCAGGTGACTTCGCTACAGCTGCCTTCCCATTTACCACCATCCCAATTGCATTTACCTGTCCATTGGAAGCAACGACAGGCGCTGCCACCATCCCAGTGGAACCGATTACTGTTTGGGGACTCCTGTTGAGAATGTTGGCTTGGCTGTGACCCCATCATGCTCATCACATACCCCACCACTTGCCTGCCTGCTAGTTGTTGTTGGCTTTTGAGGGTCGTCAGTTGTTGGTGATGTTGCTGCTTTTATTATTATTATTATGATATTGTGGTCTTAGTCTTTCACGGTTCGGGTTCGATGTTCGGTGGAAATCTATCACACCCAGACGGGTTTCTATATGAAGTTCCGTATTTCTGGCTGAGGGTCCGTCACAATGTTGCAAATGTCTCTTCATTCAAGTTGTACTTGGTGTGTGCGTCCGAACTCCGCCAACACAACGATACGCATGGCCATGGCTCGGGCCAGCCACTCTAAGAATTTGCTGAGGTCACCTAGTACAAATTCATAATACGTAATACATTTTCGTGTACGTTACTTTACGCTTTCCTTTATGTGTGTTGAGTTTACAAGGTACAAATTCATAATATCTAAGGCATTTTTGGTGTACGTTATTTTACGCTTTCTGCTCGTGAGGTTAGCGTTTATTCGCGGCTGATTGCGTAAAGCCGTGCCAAGATCCCTTCGTGGTCGACGCAAATTTAACCTACATGGCGTTACGCCGTAACAAAACATCTAAAATTTAATAAGCACAATAAATGATGAAAAGTCATTAAGTTTCACGGACCTAAGAAAAAAATTTAAAAGTTACCTTCGATCAAACTTGCACGTGAGACAGAAATAGAACGGTAGTGCTTCTAGCGTTAAATTGTTAATTGTTGCAAAAAGGCTTGCATATGAAGAAAAATATTGTGAACCGGGAAAGGAAAGTTCACAGCAGGTAATAATACGCTTCAGAAGCTAAAAGAGGAAGCAAAAGCAAACCAATAATATGATGAATTTGGAGAATCACCAATCATTACATAGTTTATTGCGGTCTCAACCGAAAAAAAATTGTCTTCTCTCAAAAATGAGTCAACTCAAGTGCATTCCAAACCTGTTGATGAATGTTGATTTTTGTCCACATTAACCTTCATTGTCCTTAATGGAAATAAAATTGTGATGGTTCTTATACTTGACTTGATTGTGAATTGCTGGAAAAAATAAATGCAAAATGCTATCCAAATTAGTATGCCATCCAAAAATACTACAATTTTACTTAGTTTCATTTTAATCATCCATATACATTAATAATGAAAGGTATTATAAGGTGGCTGAAATTGAAACTGAGCCTCTTCAAAAGCTTACAATTACACAAAATGTAACATAGCTATATCGAAACGCGGTACGAATAATTACCGTGAAATAATTCTGGCAACGATCATTGAAACACATGGAACGACACCATCCATTTCCTATTCATGAATAATTCCTCTGAAAATCTGCATTGTAAGATGGTAATTTCGTCATTCAGCATGAAGCCATTTGTACCCATTTCTAATTTTTCCATTAAAATCAACTGCCCGTTATGATACTTGAAAAGCTCAACAGTCCTTGCCAGTCGTTCGTCATCCCCTAATAATTATTTTAAAATTTCCTGCTGAATGCGAAATATATAGACACGACGGCGTAGTGGAAACCTAATTACAAATTTCACAAAGAAAGGGAGGACGAAATGACAGGCTGTTGCGAACGAGCGAAATACATCCTCGTCAGGACATTAAATATTCCTAATATAATATGGCGGTTTCACCAGGCGGAAATGTTAAGCCCCATTTTTTCCTAACTCACCAACGCAACGCTTCCAGCAATGCAACGTACTGACTGAATAAAAATACGAGTATCCTCTCGGCAAGGAGATGAAACATCTGGACATAACTTTTTCCAGCGTGAGAATTTAATAACTTTAAAAGCTGCTCACTTCAACCGCCGCTGAATAGATTTCCTGGATAGGGATAAATTTGAAAAGTTTTAACAGAAATACGTGATATACTTTGATTTATTAAAACTTCAAGCATAGAGCACTGTGTATATGTTGTGGAGTTTCATTTCATATCCTTGTCGCTGCCAGTGCTCACGTTACTGGCCGAACGAGGGTGCTGCACGGGAGCTACAGGAAATATTTATTGATTAAACTGCGAGGCGAGAGGGAGGGCAAGATAAAGTCAAATGCATTTTAGTGAGTTAACAAGCTTACAGCCGGATGTTTGCCATTAAAATGATTTAAAGGCTAAAAGCAAATCGCGTTGACCACCAGCGCAAGCGAATGTGAAAATGCAATTTGGAGTTTTGTACAAATTACATTTAAGATTAAATTTTCGTGTGGAATTTTCGGAAATTAATGGTAGAGGTTTCAAGTCGACATGAAAATTTCATATTACACTAACATTTTACTAGCACTGGCATAAATTTGAAGACCAATAAAATTTGCATGTCTTCTGATTTAAGCAAAGTCGCGATAAATATTTTATGATCCCTTGACTAGTTTGTCAAGTTATAATTATTGCAGTATATTCGCTTCCCCCTAACTATTCCTTGATTTTTTACCAGAAACAACCTTCAAATTGTAGCCTACATAAATTAATTTATTTCAATTAACGTCGGAATGTCAACGGCGTTAGTGGTCAACGCAATTAAATCTGATTTTGGGTCAGATATACGAGTACAAGGCAGAAAGTTTCAGAATTGTATGTCATCTCGGCGCTAAGTTTCAATTGGCTATTAAATGTCGGCAATCGACCAAAAGGAGGAATGTGATTAAGTGGTCGTCCAATATGAAATCAATAAAAATACGCAGAAAGAACTTAGCATTGCATTTATTGAATGCTTGTATCTAATGAAAATGCAGTCATTTGCTATGCCTCTTTAATTGGTGACATGTGCAGTTGGAATAAAATTGTTGTTCCTATTATTGGGAGCTATCACCTGGTCATTGTGAAGATCAATCCATTAATTGCTTTGTAAAATAACAATAAAACAAGTTGGACAGATAGACCTATCTATCTAAGAGATGTGCACGTTTAAAAGAAAATTCATTGTTCCTCTATTTTCAACGGTCGCCATTTTGTCGCAAACTAACAAAAATCACTCAAATCATGAATTCCTAAAAATATTTATGTTATTGATCTTATTTGAAAATTTTAACAAGATCAACTCAAAACTGCAGTGTCTGATTGAATGGAAAGTCCATAAAATACCAAAATTGTGTGTTATTGTTCTTGCCATTGGAGAAATTTCAAATGGCTTTAACATCCATGTATATTATTAGATATTATTTTCATCAAACTTGTAAAGCATGAGGATATTTTATAAGACTACATAAATATTGAATTTCGTTGGGTTTAAGGGTACCTATACGATTTTATTGGGGAGAATGTAAAATTTGAAGATCTTACTATAATTAACAAAGCTGAGCGAATTTTGACTTCTAAGGTATTTGTTGTTGCTGTGCTCATAAACATCCACCTCCATAATATTTTTCGGATGACAGGTGTCCAATCGCAAGGGGGGGGGGGGGGTTGTCAGAAATTTTTCGTGTATTTTTCCTCCCTGTGTGCCCTTCGAAGCGAAAAATGTCAGTTTAAGATCTGTTTTGAAAAGCTCTCATCAAGACCTTACATTTGATACCCATACAGGCTACCTTTGATGAAATTTTTTTTCGGGGCCACTCCCCCATATGCAGAGAACATTTATTTGAATAGAATTTTGAAGAGAGCACTACTTTGCACCTACTTACAAAATTTGTTGTTTCTCTTTAGTAGTTTGCGAGGAAAATTGGTGTGACACACAGACGGACAGACAAGATGCGATTTTAGTAGGGTTTTTGTAAAATCATTTTACAAAACCATTGTTATTTCGAATTACAGCTAAGGTTTTACTGCTCTTATTATAATCTGTTTCGATCTAATTCAAGTCTCAGGATTTTGATACTTCCAAATCTATTACAAAATCATGTAGATTTGCAATATAAAATTCAATTCTAGATAACTTTTAAATCCATTTCCTACAATCTACTACAAATCATATGGCTACATGTGCAATTGCGACAAATAATTTCATATCATTTATTCAGCAAACGTCAAATAAACGGCCAGTTAGAGCGCCTCGCGCTATAGGGGCCTCGTGCTTGAGAGCCTTTTCTAACTCAATAAAAGTTTGAAAAGTATTCATACCAGTAAAGGCTGTGAATGATTTTACTATAAGCTAAACAATAAAGCCATTTGAATTGCTGGCATTTGGCGTATCGCATCAATTTTCCAGTCCATAGTATAGTATACTGAAATAGTGACCACAATCAACTCAACTACAGTAAGGCATTTAGGAGGGATGAGACCATCGACGGCGATCATCTTGGCTTCATTATTCTTTCGGAAGCGCCCTTTATGTTGTCCCTTGCATCATAATTGCACTGTTATCTTCGGTGTGGTATATGCAATTCTAGTATAACTTAGAATTAAATTGCGCTTATTGGGTTCCCTGATCCTTTCGTAGAGTTCCAGCACACTGAAGCTTGAAACAGGTATCCGATGGCATTTACTCACATATGCATATCTCACTAAATGTTTGGGCAGGAAATTTGCATAATGGGCAAGCAGATCATTCCAATAATCAATATCAACCTTAAAACGATATAAATAATGAGTTTTCTTTACCGTGGGGACACCTTTTTATCTTGACAAGATATGCAATTTTTATCCAACTCATCATGCGCAACGCTTTATATTATACACATAATAAACCCGCCATCATAAGTTACAGTTTATTCTAGTCAACACTTAACAACGGATTACAGAAACCTGTCTAACCGATCTATGTAAGACATACGTGATATACCATCTAATTTGATCCAAGGACCATGGTAAATGTCCCAAAATAGGTTTGAATCGGCTATAAGTTTATTTCCACCCCCCGCTACTTCTGAGAAAGAATCATGCATGAATTGATGAACATGGCAACGGCTACCAAGGGAGCTCCGTACCTGCAAACAATTCTGATTTCAGTTGATTCGTGTCTACCTCCACTTCTTCCCCATGGCTCGCAAGACAAAGCGAAGTACCGTGAGCATTTCTATTATATTATTGTGAGTGGGAGTGAGTAATATTGCGTTCAATGTTTGAAAACAATTGCTTTTAAGCAATTGAGCTGATTAACAATCACTACGTTTTAATTTATTAAAACGTAGTGATTGTTAATCAGCTCAATTTATTCAAACGGAATTTCAGAGGGCTACTTAAGGTAATTTTTTATAAACTAACTGTAGACATGTGGAGTGACTGTAGGTATATACGTAAAACCAAAATACTTATTAATTTTGATTTGTTCAATATACGTTAAACGACGTTCATCATGTCACGCCCAGGATCCCAAAAGAGACAGAGATATCGGAAGAAAGTAAAAATTTGGATCAGCAAAAAGACAAAAAAAGCTAAAAGGGTCTTATCAGGTCGGGCTTTGGGTTCAGGATTGATGAATACCTCAAAAAACATCTCATAGCATGACAAAATCGGATGTATTGATATCTTTAACGTTGGATATTGCAACAGCCAATACTTCATTCAATTCGCAAAGTACTTCAGATGTATTGAGTAGTAAGCTACAGTCAAAAGTAGAAATAGTATCAAACTCTGCCCAAACCGAATCTGAGGTGGAGAGCGGAATTCCAAAACAATAAACAAGTTCTCGGTCAGTTAACGGTGATGAAAGCGACATTATCAAAGAAACGTTTATAAGTTCTGATCCAGAAATATTGTCGTTTCCCCTAACCGACTCTCAGCGTCATGATATTGTTCAAAGCGGTCCAGTGCAGCCATCAGATAACCCAAAGATGATGATCGTAGGCGCTTTTCTCATTTTTATTTTTTAAGAAGACTCAGTAATGGTGAAACTCATTATCTTTGCTGGCTGGTTTATTCTAGTTATCAAAATAAAGTTTAATGTTTTCCGTGTCGACTTTTTAGCAATTTTTAAACTCAGATGGTTCAGAGAGGATGCTGCAACTGGAAACACAACAAATATTTTACAAAGACACCAGAATAACAGAGAACATGTGTCATTTATGTTTCAAAACAATAGATACAGAAAACGATAGGCTAATTTATGAATCCCAAAAACATTGATACAATTTATTTGAAAGATCAATTGACATCATTAACTTCTTAGCATCACATAATCTGGCATTCAGAGGGCATAGAGAAACTCTTAAAATGGACTGTAGTGAAAATTCCGGCAACTGCATCGACTTATTCAAATTGCTTTCTAAATATGATTTTACGCTTCGAGAGTACATGAAACGTATTAATGATCAATAATTTCTGACACATTATCTAAGCCACGATATGGAAAAATTAAATTGTTTGGTTTACATGATATTCTTCCAGTTGTGTCATTGCAGGGCTTCGCCGAGCTTATCTTGCCCACATAAATTTTTGGCCCTGCGCCGCCGCTGTAAACGGCTAATGCAGAAGGTAGGAAAACCGAGTACGGTTGAAACAATTCATCTTTTATTATTTATAGCAGTACAAATAAAGGGTGATTCATTATGAGGTTTGATTTTCAATAGGGGTTTTTAACATATCACGTGTGTCTCCTGTCAAACTGTTATTTAATTTTTATTCAGTAGTGTTTAACAAATCATCATGGAAAGACTTACACCGCAAGAATGTATCCAATTTCTTCGTCTGTATTACGAAAATCAGCGTTCTGTGAGAAATTTGTGCTTTTAGAGCAACTTACAGTATACATCGTTGACCTACTGAAACCATTATAGCCAATACCATCCGCAAATTTGAAACCTAGCATACATTATTGGATGACCGCTTCGATCACGTCTAACACATAGTGAAGAGAATAGAGCAGCTGTAGCTGAGAGTATGGCTGAAAACCATGACAAATCGAATGCGTCGTCCAAATCTGTTTTAATTGAGAAGATTGTATAAATTTGAGTTATTCTTCCCCAGCTTCAATATTTAAGATACATGCTGTCAACGTGTAGAGTTTAATTGGGATGTTAATGTCCGTAAAGGGCTGCAGCAATGATCTACTGCCTTAGCGAACGAAGATATTAGTGCTCAATGGAATTGGTCTTGTCTGAGGACACGTGAATGCGCTTGCAGGCTAGCGTCGCTGTGTCGTGGAGCAGGTTTGTTTCTCCAAGCACAAGGGCCAACTACAAAAAAGTTTCAAATTCACGAATTGTTCGATAACCGAGAAATGCACGATTGAACCGATAAAAGGTGGCCACGACCGAAGCAACCTACTGAAGGAATGAACTATTGAAATCGATGTTACGTGAAAAATCTTACGTTACAACAAGTGATTCCGGTTGGGAGCCTTGGAGTCCCAACTAGCCCGTGGAGACGGGGTAGGAAAGCTCCACTCTCTAACCCTAGTATTGGCGGGCTTGAGGCTCCCCGGAATGGTCCTTTCATTAGAATATCCGCTGATAACCTTTACCCGGCTCGTTAAGCCGCCTATCACCACTTTCACTGAAGAAAAAAACTTCCAACTTTGCAAATTTGGGGTCCCCAACAGAAAGGATTCTTATTTGCGCTAACTTCCACTAAAGAAAACCGAAGATTCTTATTCGCACTAAATTCCACTAAAGAAAATCGACTGAGCAAATTGAAACCTCCCGACGGGAAGGATCCTTATGCACTTCAGGAGTGATCACGCCTTGTGCCAACACTGCGAGCTCCACGCATGAAAATACTGGCTTTAATACTTTCACAAAACACGAAAATAAAAAAAAATTAAACGATAATTCAAGATGATCTCTGTTTCATGCGGAGTTATTATTTATAAATTCAGAGCTTTTACACTTATAAAATTTTCCTTACTTCCTACATTGGGGGCCGCATCAATGGTCGAAATCCTCGCACTTCAATTCGCCCGCTGCCAGAATAAATTTTCTTCCCTTGTTGTCTGGAGCAGTTTTCTCTCGTTGCCTGATTAGTTTCTCCGACGCTCCTTCCTTTTGATGTTCACACCTGTTGGCTCGTTGTGATCCCTCTCTTTCGCAAAATGTTTCGTTTTTCCTTCTCTGCTGCCCAAGTATCCATTAAAGAGACCACTTCCATCGTCGCTGGCTCTTTTATCATCTTGTCGCAATGGCTCTTCAACTTGAATTAAGAACCCAAGTTCGAGGCCACAACATTCACCACGGCTGCTCAACTTTGCAGCGTTCCCAATTTTTCTTGGTGGCCATTTTTCTTTCGCGCATAGTCCTGCATTGTCAATAACAACCTTATCGATTTATTTTGGTTGAAGTGTCAATTATCGTATTGATGCTTGTGGTTATGTGCGCGTATATTTACGTTCGTCATAATTGTGTCCGCGAAGGGATATAAGGGTGCGACGGCCGATGAGCCCGAGGATTTCCCAAGTACATATTACAGAGGCATCATGACTTTTTGAAATTCAGCAGGTTCAATAACATCAAGTACTTCTTCGAGTTCATTTAAGAACATCATCTCTTTGGGACTATGAGTTTTTGACCAGAATTTCAGAAGACTTCGTATAACGAGCTCTTCTAGACTTTGATGTTTGTCTAAAAACTGTAAAACACACTATGCTAGTTGTGGATGATATACTGATAAACTTTTCACTTTATGCAGCGGTAATAGAACTTGCAGTAAAAATTGTTTGTGTTCCTTTTTGAGTGGAAGTGCAAAACCATTTATTATACTCCCCAAAATTTCTAGTAGCGCAGCGATCCCATTGTGATGTTCTGTTCCATAAATAAACCTATAGAAAACGTTGTTAATTTGCTTTCTAATAAATGCACGTAAACCTAAAATTTTTCCATAAAACCGATGCAAGACAGTTTTTAAGAAATCACACTCTAGAGAATCTTCCGAATTGATTATCAATATAGTACTTTGCAATATTTTGTTGGAAATCCGGCGACTCGAGAGATCGTAAAAACAATTCATATATGAACTGCAGGTGAGGCAAAGACGCTTCAAGCGTTGGTTCATCCTCTTCTGGATCGAATTCTGCTCCGTTTGGATTAGATGATGGCGGCAATGTGCGGAATTAATTCACAGCAAATTGTTTAACAGCCTCTGGATAAATAGCTTCCGTTATAACACCATTTTGATTTGTGAAATATTCAACCATTTCATGTAGTGCAACCCGTTTCACTTCTTTCCATTTTAGGTCGGTGGCTCGAAAAAATCGAATAGTATACAACATTGTCTTAGTTTTTGGATAAACAATTCTTCCCTTTCATTTGAAGGAGTTTCCGTCAATTGTGCCAATGGCGTCAACTTTCGATTTGTCGATATGTTAAAACGTGAATTGCTATGACGTTAATCCTTTTTAATAAGTGGCCCCGATAGATTCAGTCCTTTGGCAATTAGGGTTGGTAGTGGAGCATCCCACGGTGGTGTAGCTATTGTTTGTTGTTGTTATTGAGTTTGTTTCCTTGTTGTTAGTCTCGTTTCCTTTATCATTGACACCGTTGACTTGTTGCGAATGATTGTCCATGACAATGCGATGAAAATCACGAAGGCGTTCGAATTTTTCTAGGTTTCACTTAAATGATGTGCTTGAACAGGACGCGCGATTAATGTGCAAATTTCACAATATGATTAAAAACAAAGAATTTCAATTGAATGTATTAAAAATCAACCTTACTTAACGCCAATAATTTACATTGGTTATTCTAACATTACCTTAGTCCTTCCCACTAGTACTTCAGCGCGCGGAGTAGTTGCTTGGTAATATTCCGACTAAAATGTTGGAGTATAAGGAACCCTTCCCTTCCAGAAGTGGCTCCGGGGCTTAAATTTATATTTCGTAACATCGATGCCGATGCTTGATTAACATGCTCTGGACGCGAGATGATTTCGTCCTAACTCCGAACACTTACGACCCCCAACTAAGAGTGGTGCTGTTACGCCCTAAAAGACACGCTGAACAGAAGGAGCTATTCCAGCTACCATGTAGTTAAATGCCAAAGCATTTACTAAAGATTCCTCTGTAAGTATCTTCCGCTAAATATCACCCCAAGTCTGATTGAGATGAGTACGCCATAAAAATAAATATCGATAACATTTTAAAAAGCCTTCATTTGTCCAGTTAAGCATTTTGAGCGACCACTAAATTATCCAAACATTCATTCACCACATACGTCACCACGAAGGGGATTCCCAGCTCAAATAACACTCGGCGCAACTAAAAGCAAAAGCATTGGCTCGTGCCACTATGGACACATGTCCACATTTGTTATTGTTTTGGTTAAATTTCATCATGAATTAAGCGTCTAGAAACTCTTTCCGTACGACGAGTGATGGGATACCCGAGACGCATAATCGTTTTGTTTGTAATGTATTTTGCTATGTTAGAAACTTGCGCCAAGATTTTAATAAAGAATCACGGTAAAGAAGATGTTCACCGTCAATGAAAATGTTATGAAAAGTATCGGGTTAAGCTTGAACTTGCATATGAATTTTTCTTGAAGAATTACGGAAAGGAAAATTGTAATGCATTCATTAAAATCGAAAGCAAATCGTAAACAATGAACATCTTTTAAACGTACATTACCATTAGCCCCATATGAAAACACGTTCGTACGTATAAACATTTCCGTACACACATGGTTTCATATGTACAACAATACTAACGTACAATGAACAAAGATAATGCTGTGTACACATGGTTTCATATGTACAACAGCACAAACGTATAATCAACGAAGACTATCGCGTGTTAAATTACTTCACGTTGAGTTAAAGTATTTTTTATCAATATGAGAAATGCAATATATTTGGTATTGCTATTAAGAATGTGAATTTTTTTTGCATAGTTTTTCGGGAAAGAATATTAGAGATAGGAAATTGTATGTAAAATGTTTTTGCTAGAGTAGACAAAATATGTTTAGAATATGTTAAGAAATTGAATATGTATTTGTATTGAAGACGAAGTAAAATTGTATAAATAGGATAAGTCGATGTGGAAATAAATCACTTTTTGGTCAAACGTTAAACTGGCGACTTCGCCTCTGTTTTCACTAAGTCATTCCGGCGTTAACCGCCTTAACTACATGCGTGCCTAGACGCTCTATAATTACTAGGTAAATATACACACTTCTTGGTCTAACTTAAATCGGCAAGTTCGCCTCTGTTTTCTTCCATGAAGACAATCAATCCGGCGTTGATCGCCTTAACTATATGCGTGCCTAGACGCTCTTTAATTACTAGGCAAATATACAAACTAATATTTTCCCTGAAAGGAAAAAGTAGAGGCACAGGATATAGGTAAGTGTAGGGACGACAGATGATGTTGCATACAATCCATGCATAGCACCGCAGGGTCGTAACAATTGGCGCAGCCGGTAGGATTTCGGTTTGCGTGGACTGCAATATTTTTACTGCATCGCAATAAAACTGGGTGCCATAATCTCATGGTGCCTCCGGAATCCGTTCCTACTTATTGTTGCGATATCGTCTCCTTACACTCCTGTACTCACGGCCCATACTTAAACTTCAACTCCAGATAGAAGAACCAACAAAAAGCACTAATAATAGTATAATCATTAACCAATAATATTCCCTGATTACAGTGAGAAGAAAAGTTTGATTCAAAGTTAAAAAAAAAACACTACACTAAACTGTGCTGAAAATACCCGATAAAACATTTCACACGCGAGCCACAAGACAAATACACCCTTATCAATTAATAGTTATACGACGGTGCTTATACGCTGACCCACAAATTGAACTTATGAACGAAAGAACTTTCAACGACAACGATATCCATCACCAATCAACACCCAGCAAAAGTACTGGTTTAACATTAAGAAGTGGTCGAACTCTACAACCAATTAGAAGTAAGTCAGAATCATCTTTATTAGAAACCCAATTTGGAGTCACAAGAGAACTTGCGACCCAGGAATTAGCATCTATTATCAAATTAACAGATACTATAAGCCAAATACACAACAAAAGACTCGAGAGAGTCACACATTTTCGCGAAAATACAGAACGGTTTAAAGAAGAAATCCAACGATTTCGTGAAATCTCGTTAGGTCAAGAAATCAGTCCTCGAGACCCATCGCAATCGTTTAAACCAGCCCTTACGTCCCAAGACTTTAAGTTTTCCTTCGAATCATATAACGTTCTGCAAACACCCCCTTCCTTGCAGCACAGCCTCATGACAAACGATAAAACCTCTGAAAAATCTGTATTAAAAACCAGCAATATGGCAGACTATACAAAAGTGGCCAAATTAATGGGGCAAATGATACCCGTTTTCTCAGGAGCCCCAACCCCCACATTGATTCTTGAGCTACAAACATTCATAGGCTGTAGCAAAAGAGTCTGGCAATGCCTGAGTTCCCCGGAACAGTCGGCTTTTATGCAAATTTTCCCCACGCGTCTCCGCGGTGAAGCATACCAACTCATTGCCTCAAACTTCCCCACGACCATCGAAGCTGCCGAAAAACTCCTAAACCAAGTCTATCCACCAAGAGAGACTTACCAGGATTTGATAAATGGATTGATTACGGCTAAACAGGGTTCTTCCGAGACTCTCGCGGCTTTTACATCACGCCTGCGACAGCTACTAAAGCGGTGCCAGGAAGCTGCGTTAATCAAATATGGCGAACAAGATACTAAGGTAATCAGTCTACATTTGGCGGATTTTGCAAAAGGAAGGCTTAGAAGTGGAGTAACTGATCCTCATCTGTGTCAGTATCTGCTCAATAACGAGGAAGCTACTTTCGAGGAACTAGTCTCCAAGGCGTTAGATAGGGAAAAACTTCAACAGGGAGCTGTCCCCTTCCAACCAAACTGCGGTCAACCATATTTAAATTTTCTACCCACCCCAACCCCCATTTCCTTTAACCCCACAACATTTCAACTTAACCCCTACGTTGCACCCTTTCAACAACAAGCTCCAGTCACTTCAAATACGAATGTAGGGAAGCCTAATAAATATTCAAACATTACTTGCAATTTTTGCAAGAGAAAGGGGCACACCTACAGAGACTGTTACCACAGAAAAATACCCCTTTTTGCCCAAACTGTAAAGAATATGGACACGATCTGAGGGACTGTAATGCAAACCCACCCAGCACCCAACCCAACATCAGCGATACAAAAAAAGTTTACAGTGTACAAGCACCATGTGATTTTTGCGGCCGTACAAGTCACACCGTAAGCACATGTCGTCAAAAGGAAAAATGGGAAGCAAAAACCCAGGGAAACGGACAACAGTCGAGCCGGAAACCCCCGACTCGACTTTAAAATTAAGAACAGAAAAAGTGGTCATTACTAAACCTACTCAAGTAATGGAGCAAAATTCCTCAAAAGAAAACAAGCAAAAAATAATAACAAGTTGGGTAGACAGACCTATGCTCATGTCAGAAGGTTTTTGTACTCAACTTACAAAATGCAGTAACCAGCAACGAATAAAATCAAGAAACATGTCAAAGACGATTTTATTGGAGAAAATGTGCAATTTTAGGATTATACTATTATTAACAAAGTTGAACGAATTTTGACTTCTGAGGTATTTGTTATAGTTATACCCATAAATATCTCCTTTGATAATTTTTTCAGACTTTTTAGATCACGGGTGTCCATTCGCGAGGGAGGAAACACATTTTTCATGTATTTCCCCCCCTGTGCCCACACTGAAGCAAAAACTGTCAGTTTAAGAACTGTTTTGAAAAGCTCTCATAGAGAACTTTCAGTTGTTACTCATATCGGCTACCTTTCATGAAATTTTTTTTCAGGTGTCACTCTTCTGTACTGTAATCATCGATTCATGGCCTATTTTTTCGAATTCTTGAATGGTTACAAACCCCTTTTGCTAGGAGCTCTCTCCTGCCTCTTCGACTTGTTTCAATTGTATGTACTTATCTTCATGATACCTATCACTCCTGAAATTTTCATGCAAATTCTAGCAAAGCTGTAGTGTCTAAGTCGGTAAAAAGCGCATATGGCTCCATAGCCATATGTTTCCATTGTAATACAGGGCATATTGCTCCATAGTAATACAGGAAAATTCAAATCGCTATAACTTTGGCAAATACTATTCGATCTTTACGAAACTTTCAGAAAAAATCAATCTTATAAATATTCATCTCTTCGCTAAATTTTATTGAGTTTAAAGGTACCGTTTAGATTTTATTCAAGAAAACATAAAATCGATAAATCATACTATTACTAACAAAGTTGAGTGAATTTCGACTTCTCATGTATTTGTTGTTGTTGTACTCATAAAGGCCTACATTCATGATTTTTTTCAGATTGTTCGGATGGAAGGTGTCCAATCGCGAGGGGGGGGTACGCGAAAAGTTCGTACATTTCCCCTTCCCCTGCCTCCCTCGGTACTTATACGGCAGTTCTAAGACTTGTTTTGAAAAGATCTCATTGAGACCTTTCCAATGACACCCTACTCGACTACCAATGGTGAAAATTTTTTTTTGAGGGGTCACCTCCCTATATGGGGAGACCCCCTTAAACGCCTATGAACAATTTTTCCACCCTTGAACTTTCAAGAGGTCACCACTTCTGACCTTTCTACCAAGTTTCATGGCTGTAGCCTCTATAGTTTCGGAGAAAAAGTGCTGTGACATACAGACGGACGGACGGACGGACGGACGGACGGACGGACGGACGGACGGACAGACGGACACAGGTCGTGATTGCAATAGGGTTTTGTATTTTAGTACAAAACCCTAAAAAGAGAGAATATGAACCATGATTCTAAACTAGTTACAGTAAAGCTACCCTTAGATATAGGAATTCAAGATTATACAACCCTAACAATAGACACTGGCGCAGAAGTCAGTATAATCAAAAGAACCGCGTTAAACGATTCCTGTTTAATAATCCCCGAGCAAAAAATAACACTGCTAAGCCCCTTTGGAAAAGGTAAAACCCTGGGAGTAACGCAAGGCAACTTTACCCTCTCTTCCACGCTACCTTGCACTTTCCAAGTGGTAGACACAATACCAGAAATACCCAATGACGGCTTGCTAGGAAACGATTTCTTAGCAAAAAATTGTGATATCGAAGGACCAAACCAGACACTCAAGTTTCCTCGCACGGAATTTAACTGTAAGGAATTTTCAGTCCCACTGAAAATTCAAGCAGACACAGCGAATAGGCATCAGGCTCAAACGGTGACGTCGAATGGCGCTATAGTGATACCCAAAAAGGTTTCAGCAGGCGTGACACAACGAAGAGGGCTACAGAGTGATGAAAACTGTGACTGCAAAATAGTAAAGGCACCCACTAGGGGTAATTTAGAAGGGATACATAAGGTTACTTTAGAGAAGGCCATTATTATGTACCCCCGAACCCAAAATATAGTAGAGGTACCGATACATTTAGCACAAGAAATGCTCTGTCTCTCGCAAGAGATGGAACCCGGAGTATTTTTGGCAAACTGTCTGGTTGGCCCATCAAAAACAGTGGTCAGTATCCTTAACTCCAATGAGTCCCCTGTTACAATTACTCAGCTGCAATTGGTGCTCCAGGCATTGAATGAGTACCATATCGAAACACTAAATAAAATAAGCGGAATTTATGAGCCAGAAAGGGAATACAATCCTAACCCAAGCATTACGGGTAATAAACAAATAAACCAACTTACGTTGGCATCTAATAAAGCTAGCTTTCACCCAGAAGTAATAATGCGGAACGCAAAGCTGAAGCAACAACTCTCACTATATGAACATTTAAATCCCGAAGAAAAAGCGGCAATAACAAAACTTTGTCAAGACTTTAACGAAATTTTCCATTTAGTTGGAAGCGGCCGTGGCGGGTCCCATACCCAGTCGAAATATTGGAAGTGAGAAAACCGAACGTTTAGAATTTAACAATTCATTTTAATTTAATTTTTTTGCTTCATAGTTTCAAAGCGTAAGTCATTAATTATCTTTAACATCAACGTTCACTGCACGTTCTAAATAATCGTCTAGACATTTATACCGACTGAAAATTAATTATCAAAAAAAAGGAAACAATTACAAATTCTATATTGGCTGATAATACAACATAAAGTAATTAATGCGGTCACAAAATAAAAAAAATATAGGAAACTACATAATTGACTAAACCTAACGACTTAATAACACTGCCACGTCATCTCTCAAGAACCTAACAATTAGTTGTCAGAAATTCACCTTGAAACGAACGTACGAAAACTGAACGACTCTAATGGCTTTTTCCCAAAAACATGACTTAGCAAAGAATCAAAATTGAGGTGAGCACAATTCCATGTTTTTATATTTATGAACATTTCCAATTTTTTTATTGTCAAAGAAATAAATTGGGTGAATTCTTGCAAAGCTGAATACTATAACGCTCCGAATTTCTTGTTTTTTCCAATTTGAATCATAATCAAATTCGATCCAATTTTTATTTTATCTAATCATTTTGAAATTTCTCAAATTACATTCATGTATTTGAGTAACAATAATTTATTATTTTTATATCCCAAAAAATGGTCTTCATTTATCGTTTACCAACATCCTCTTGTTACATTGTTGTGAAGAAACGTTTCTCTTCAAATAAAAAGACTTGCTTTAACTTTTGATGGAGAAGCAAGAACAGACTCGTTCTTGCAAATTTTACTAGAGAACAGAAAACTCTAGACAAATTTATTTAAATTACTTTCATATTTTTACGATTTTCGATTTATGTTTGTTCCCGCTTTTTTCATCGATTCAACGGAAAATTTGAACACTGGACGGACTGCAACAAGAAATGGACGTTGACGAAAGTATTAAAGGTAATGCTAATCAAGATAACAATGATAATAATAAAAGATAACAATGATAATAAATAAATAATAATAATAAAAATAAGGAGAAGAAACCAGATTGCAGCTCTGCTGGTCCTTCTCAAAAAGTTGCCAAAAATACAGAGAAATTTCCGCTAATTAACGTGTTCGGTCAAAGCAGAAAGGATATGATTCGGCTATTGGCAGCCGAAAATAAATTAACTGATTTCGAGATTAAAAGAATCAATGCCGAAAAGCTATCAATCAGAAATCACTGGTTTATTTCAAATCAGCTGAAAATGCACTAAACTCTGAGGAGGTTTCACACCTCACCTATTCCCCAAAAAGTGAGAAGAACCAGATCTTTTCGTTGAAGGGCCTGGACTGCGGAGAAGATACCGTCGCTCTTCTTCAGGTGCTTAAGGAAGCAACATCAGAAATTGAATTTATTTCCACTAAAACATTCGCTACAAGAAGGTCGACGGTAGAAAAAAAATTGACCACTTTCTTTGCGGCGCATATGAAATAAGAGCAGTCCAAGTGTTCTCCAAGAAATAAGATACTTGAATTCCCGAGTGGTGTAGTGGGAACGCGTCCAAAAAAGAGAAGTGAATCAGTGCTATCCGTGCAAATGATTTGGACATTCGGCTGCCAATTACGCCATGCATTATCGATGCGTCAAATGCAAGGGCGTTCATGCTCCCTGTGAATCCAAATTGTCTCAGACGGAGCCAAAAGATAAATTATACTGTGTTAACTGCGGAGTTTTTGGTCACCCGGCATCATATCGAGGATGCTCCCGATATCAAGATGCGAAAGTAAAATTTGTCTCAAAGCAAACACAACTACACTGCAGTGTCACTCGCCGCTAGAGGATCAGCAGAAAATGCGGTAAATAATGTAAGTGGCAATAATGAGCTGCTTTTCAAAATTTACCAGCAACTAATTTCTTTATCTGAGAGAATCGATAAACGTTTAGGGCCACATCCCATGGATCGGATTCGTCTCATCTCGATCAACCTTAACTCCATTGTTACTTTACATCGGCGTGATTATCTCCTTGAATTCATTGTTAAGCTAAAGCCAGACATCATGCTTCTAACCGAAACCCATCTCAATTCATGGCACTTCATGACATTCAAACATTTTCAGTTCGTAAGAAATGATAGGGTTATAGGTGATGGGCGCGGTGGCACCGGGATATTGGTACGAAGACCCTATTGTTTCCAAAATATTGAAAAAGTCGAATTCAAAAGCTTTGAATCTCTTGAAGCGTCCGTTACCAAAATTTCACTGCCAGGTGGGGATAAGCTCTTCGTTATCTCTGCCTATGCAACTGGTGCAACTGTTCTCAAGCTCAAGGAGGAGCTCAATTCCTTGTTCGAAATACTCGAATTGAACAGGCTGCATAACTATTATATTCTTGCTGGTGACCTGAACGCCAAGCATACATCATGGCTGAACGCCACCAATAATCCAAGAGGTGTATTCCTGAAATCGTGGATAACAGAGAACCAAATTGAATACAGGTGCAATCTATATGGGTCGGAGCTCCTAACATACCCTAGGACAAATTCATATTTGGACCTTTGCATTGCTGACGCAAGACTTGAATTAAGCTTTAATAGTCCTCAACGGAAACTGCAGGTGCTTCCTTATGATAGCGACCATAACGCAATCGTAATGGAAATCAATCATCAAAGGGATGATTTCTTCCTCATTCCAGTTCAACACGAAAATCATTAAAAAACACGAAAATCATTCAAAAAAACAGACTGAGGAAAGTTACAAGAGAAGTTTAATCGAGAGAACTAAAATCAATGTCCTTCTTCTGATGATGGCAACTCTTGCTCAATGGTTCCTTATGATAGGAATCTAATCAACGATGAAATAGATCTCTATTTGTCGAAGTTAGAGAATCAGACGTAGGAGAGAAAGTCGTTCCCAAGATTAAACATCGAAACAATTTTTTTAGCATAAGGCAAAGTTTTTGATTTAATTTTATTAGAATAAAGTGAAAACATATTAGGTGTAGGATCAAAGTTCACTGTTGTGTTTAAATTATAAATAATTTTAGGATAGTGTTGGTTCAATTCAATTCAAGGTACTTTATTAAGTAAATCCATAACATTTTTTTATAAAAACACAAAGCAAAGTTTCAAAAACTTTATACAATTAGAAAAAGTTAATGGCCCACTTGGCACTCTAAATTTAAACAATATCGATACTAAAATTGATTTATAAAAACATTATGTGAAATTAATCAAATGAATATTATTAAATATGATCAATCAATTGGAAAAAGGAAAAAAAAACAACCAACGCTATTCAAAAATTAAATATAATACAAAGAACAACAAACAGGAATCTTTTGACTTATATTTAATATGTCGTTACTTACGTCTTAAAAAAATTTACTCAAAAAACTCTAACTTATCCTACTATAATACTTTTACAATACTCCTAACCTACAAAGTAAACCTTATCTCTTAGCCTAATATAACGAACATTACACTATACCTATTCTAAATCCTATAAGCTGATTTTAAATAACACAAACAAATAATAATTAAATGCAGCAATAATGTGCTGAAAATAAAAAGAAAACAAACACAAACGAGACACGCGAACACGAATAATTTAGTCATTGTCATTCAGCCACCAAAACCGTGCCAGCTCCCCCCCAGCTCGATCAACCTCAACAAATCTCGCAAATGAGTATCGCCATTGTAGGTTGTGGTCTCGCGAGCTCAAATTCGGAGGATATTCTATCTTCTTATCGGTGGCCCGTTTATAAATATGATATATGTATAATCGGGACACCGTCAGAATCAAAAACGTACCAATTCATATCCAAATACACGAATGCTTCTGAAGGAATGGAGCCAGTATCGAGACAAGTCTCAATGCACCCGTCTGTAGGGTGGAACGGCTGTGTAATCCAGGGGTTTTCACTCACAGTTAGAGATCTTGCGATATGATTTCGAATGAGTTTCAAAATGAAGATATCGACTCTTGTCACTTTAGCAGTATGATAAATTCTTCTGTTAAATATATAATGTTTCCAATCCGTTTCAGGCTTTCTGTACAGACCAGTACATGCACGAAGACATTTTCTTTCGAAAACTCTTAACTTTTCCATTGTACTAGCACTCAAGTTGTACCAGATTTGGCATCCGTATGTCAAAACTGGTCCAACTAGGGTCTTGTAACAGATAATTTTGACCTTTCGGACAATGTATCTAGAATGAAAGAGTCTTCGAAGGGACATGACTACCTTTTGCGCCTTACTGAGCATGATTTTAACATGTTCGTTATAATACAGATACTGATCGAGATAAACACCGAGGCATCGAACACAGGATTTGTGTGGAACCCGCTCTAGACTACCCTCACCAGCCATAATGTGGAAATTTTTCCAATTACGATTCAAGTCTTGACTGACCAACTGCAATGTTGTCCGAAATAAAATTGTTTCGCACTTTTGCGCATTGATTTTCATTCGCCAATTGTCGGTGCAGAGCTGCACGTCATTAAACATTTTTTGCAGATTGCTCCGAACTACTGTGGCTTTTTGATCTGCCGTATAAATGATAAGATCATCAGCAAACGCTACCAATGATCGCGTTGGCGATATGTTAAAATCAAAGTCTTTCAATAGCTTGCGAATGAATATCGAGAAAAGCAGAGGCGCAGTAACTGTTCCCTGCTGTAGACCATTCAAGACCTTGAAATCGCGCATTGTTGTCGAATTTCCATCAGTTACAAGAAATGATTTCCCGTACAACATATTACACATCATGGCGACAAGGTGTCTGGGGAACTTGTCCTGTAGGAGTTTAAAAATCAGTCCATCTAACCAAACCGTATCAAAGGCTTTCTCCATGTCAATGAGACATGCTCCAACACATTCTCTTATATTTAGTTTCCAACAGATGTCTGAGGTTACTTTCGTTATCGCATGTGTAGTCGAATGCCTGGCACGGAAACCAAATTGGCAATTCGGCATCAACTCATACTTTCCAACGTAGGAGTTTAATGCATCGTTCAGTATCACTTCAAAAACCTTGCTGATGTCAGGCAACAAGCTGATCGCTTTTAGGGCACGAAGATTCTTTCCTTTCTTCAAGATCGGAAATACCTTAGCCTTTTTCCACTCATTTGGGAAATATGAATTGCTCAACATGTTGTTGAACAATATGCAATAGTTCCTAATAGCAACCTCCGGCAAATTTCGAAGTACTATGTTCGGAACACCGTCTATACCACAAGATTTCTTGTTGTTTACCCTGCGAAATTCGACCCACAACCGATCATAGCTAACAAAATAATCAACAAGATTCGAGCTTGGTATGAGGTCGGACGTCAATGTTTCATTGAAATGAAGAACGGATTCGCCGTTCAGGCTTGATTTGAAGTCGGAAACTTTTGCTTCAACGACTTCTGAAAGGACTTGATTCCCTCTCACAGGGTTTGGAAGATGGCCTGTTTCAAAATGAGTTCCTATCAGAGCAAGTTTCTATAATCCATCACATATGATCCTGTTTCTATTTGTATCTGGAGTCGTACTGTTGAGTTCGATACCAGCCCTATCAGGAAAATTTATCTGATCACTGGCAATTTTAAGATTCGATACGTTCACTCGAGACCTCTTGCGAAATATAGCATTCACTTTCGTGAGCTAATACCCCTCAGTTTCTCCGCCCATTGGTTGCTGACCTCACTCCTGAAGTGTGGACCTCACTCCTGAAGTGTGGACGGATTAAGTTCCGAACATTCTTCAGGTGTAATTTCCACAGAGCCAATGTGGGATGATTGTAGTCCAAAAATCGCCGATAAATATTGTTGACGCGCGTGAGAAGAACGATTTTCAATCTTTTCAACCTTGCGATGGTTGGTGTTTCATATCCTTCCACATTGTTTCGATGTTTAATCTTGGGAACTACTTTCTCCATCGTTTCTAATGTCAGCTTCTCTAACTTCGGCAAATAGATATCTATTTCATCGTTAGTTAGATTCCTGTCATTAGGAACCATTGAGCAAGAGTTGCCATCATCAGAAGGTGGACATTCCTTCTGGTACTCCTGATCAAACTTTCTTTGAAGCCTTTCCCAATTGGTTTTTTTGAAATTCAACCGATGGTTTTCATGTTGAACTGGAATGAGAAAGGCACCATCTCTTTGATGATTGATTTCCATCACGATTGCGTAATTATCGCCATCGAAAGGAAGCACCTGCAGTTTCCGTTGAGGATTATCAAAGTTGAATTTAAGTCTTGGGTCAGCAATGCAAAGATCCAAATATGAATTTGTCCTAGGGTATGTTGGGAACTCCGACCCATATAGTTTGCACTTGTATTCAATCTGAGTCTCTGTTATCCATGATTTTAGGAGTACTCCTCTTGGATTATTGGTGGCGTTCAGCCATGAAGTATGCCGGGCATTTAGATCTCCAGCAAGAACACAACAATTATGCAGCCTGTTCAATTCGAGTATTTGAAACAAGGAATCGAGTTCCTCCTTGAACTTGAGCACATTTCCACTAGCTGCATAGGTAGAGATAACAAAAAGGTTATCCCCGCCTTGCAGTGAGATTTTGATAACGGACACTTCAAGACATTCAAAGCTTTTGAATTCGACTTTATCAATATTTTGGAAACAATAGGGTCTCCTAACCAATATCCCTGTGCCACCTCCCCCATCACAATTTACCCTATCGTTTCTTACGAATCCAAAATCCTCGAATGTCATGGAGTACCATGAATTGAGGTGGGTTTCAGTGAGAAACTGGATGTCAGGCTTTTGCTTGACAAGGAAATCTAGCAGATAGTCACGTCGATGTATAGCAACAATCGATTTGACGTTGATCGAGATGAGACGAAGTCCATCCACGGGAATGTGGCTGATTGACAAATTATTTCGAGGCATTTAAATTAAGACGCTGAAAAACTAGATTAATCCTCGCGTCGTGCTTGTCCATTCTGCCAGACAATGAATCAAGCTGTTGAGTAATTTTAATAAGCAGCTCATTATTGCTACTTACACTACTAATACTAGGTTCTACTGGTCCTCTCGTGGTGAGTGCAAATGATACCCCGGGCTTGACGGGATTTGGAGCTATACTGTGGCGTTTTACTTGATTTTCGGCAGTTAACGCTATATAATTTTTCTTTGGGCTCCATCTGAGCCAATTTGCACTCACCAGGAGCATGCACTTCTTTGCATTTCACACATCTGTAGTGCATGACACAATTGGCGGCCGAATGGCCAAATCGTTGACACCGGTAACACTGGTTGACCTCTCGTTTCTGTAATCGCTCCCACCTCACAACTCTATAATACAAGTACCTTATCTGTTGAAGGCACTTGGGCTGCTAGTATTTGCGATTTGTACCAAATAAAAAGGTAACCCTTTATTCTCAATGTTTGATCCTCTTGTTACGAAATTTTTCACCGAAACGAACTCTAAATTTGGTGCAGTTTTCTTCATCATTGCAAGAAGATCAACGAAATTTTCTCCACAATCCAGGCCCTTCAACAGAAAGGTCTGTTTTTTTTCGCTTTTTGGGGTGTATGTGAAGTGGGGAACCTCTACAGATTTCAACGCGTCTTTAGTTGCTTGAAAATCAACCAGTGATTGCGTTTTGATGGTCATTTTTTCTGACTTTACTCTCTTGATCTCGAAATTTTCAATTTTTCGTTCGGCCGCCAATAGCTGAACCATGTCGCTACCACGTTGTCCAAAAACGCTTATTGGTGGGACTTTGTCCTTCTTCTTACTAACATCAAGTTTTATATATATATATATATATATATATATATATATATATATATATATATATATATATATATATATATATATATATATATATATATATATATATATATATATATATATATATATATATATATATATATATATATATATATATATATATATAACTTTTAACGATTTAAAAAAACGAATAACTTTTTGAACTAATTAACCAATTCGACAGTTGATTTAATTGAATAAAATTAATTTTCTGACAGGAGCAATTAAAAACACGTCAAAAAAAAGCGCTTTATTTAATACTAATCGTTATAAATTTCAAAAGAATGTAAAGCAAATTCAAAACAATCACAATCAAAAACTTAATGGCCCAAATGGCTCTCTAAATTTATACGTTATCATTAACTCATTTCATCAATAAAAAAAACTATAGCAAATTCAATTAATTACGATTATTACATATTTTTAAAATTTAATTGGAAAAAGGAGAAAAAACCAACCAACACTATCCTAAAATTATTTATAATTAAGACACAACAGTGAAACTTTGATCCTACACCTAATATGTTGTAACTTATTTCTAATAAAATACAATCAAAAACTTTATCTTATACTAAAAAAATTCTGTAACAATGTTCCTAACCTAAGTGTTTAATCTTATCTCTAATGGAATATAATAAATATTACATATACCTAACCTTTACCTAATTTTTAAACGAAAATTGCCGGAGGTTGCTATTAGGAACTATTGCATATTGTTCAACAACATGTTGAGCAATTCATATTTCCCAAATGAGTGGAAAAAACCTAAGGTATTTCCGATCTTGAAGAAAGGAAAAGAATCTTCGTGCCCCCAAAGCTATCGCCCAATCAGCTTGCTGCCTAACATCAGCAAGGTGTTTGAAGTGATACTCAACAGAGCATTAAACGCCCACATTGAGGAAAATGAGTTGATGCCGAATTGCCAATTTGGTTTTCGTGCCAGGCATTCGACCACACATGCAATAACGAAAGTAACCTCAGATATCTGTTGGAAACTAAATGATAGACAATGTGTTGGAGCGTGTCTCATTGATATGGAGAAAGCCTTTGATACGGTATGGTTAGATGGACTAATTTTTAAACTCCTTCAGGACAAGCTCCCCAGACACCTTGTTGCCATGATGTGTAATATGTTATACGGGAAATCGTTTGTTGTAACCGATGGAAATCTGACAACAATGCGCGAGTTCAAGGTCTTGAATGGTCTACAGCAGGGAACAGTTACTGCGCCTCTGCTCTTCTCAATCTACATTCGCAAGCTATTGAAGGCTTTGATTTTAACGTCTCGCCAACGCGATCATTGGTAGCGTTTGCTGATGATCTGATCATTTATACGGCAGACCGAAAAGCTACAATAGTTCAGAGCAATCTCCAAAAAATGTTCAATGATGTGCAGCTGTACACTGACAAATGGCGAATGAAAATCAATGCGCAGAAGTGTGAAACAATCTTGTTTCGGACAACACTGCAGGGAGTAAGTCAAGACCTGAAACGTAATTGGAAAGATTTCCACATCATGGCTGGTGAGAGTAGTCTAGAACGGGTTCCACATAAATCCTGTGTTCGATACCTCGGTGTTTATCTCGATCAGTATCTGTACTATACTGAACATGTGAAAATCATGCTCAGTAAGGCACTAAAAGTAGTCATGGCCCTTCCAAAACTCTTTCATTCCAGATACATTGATCAAAAGGTCAAAATCATCTGTTACAAGACACTGGTTAGACCAGTTTTGACATACGGATGTCAGATCTGGTACAACCAGAGTGCTAGTACTATGGAAAAGTAAAGAGTTTTCGAAAGGAAATGTCTTCGTGCATGTACTGGTTTGTACAGAAAGCCTGAGACGGATTGGAAACATTATATATCGAATAGAAGAATTTACCAAACTGCTCAAGTGACGAGGGTCGATATCTTCATATTGAAACTTCTTCGGAATCATATCGCAAGATCTGTGACTGTGAGTGAAAACCCTTGGATTTCACAGCCGTTCCACCCTACAGACGGGTATATAGCAATAATGAGTTGAAACTCAAAAACTAAATAACGAAAAACACCAAAACTGAAAATAAACACGAATAATATACCCGTCTGTAGGGTGGAACGGCTGTGAAATCCAAGGGTTTTCACTCACAGTCACAGATCTTGCGATATGATTCCGAAGAAGTTTCAATATGAAGATATCGACCCTCGTCACTTGAGCAGTTTGGTAAATTCTTCTATTCGATATATAATGTTTCCAATCCGTCTCAGGCTTTCTTTCTTAATTTTTCCATAGTACTAGCACTCTGGTTGTACCAGATCTGACATCCATATGTCAAAACTGGTCTAACCAGTGTCTTGTAACAGATAATTTTGACCTTTTGATCAATGTATCTGGAATGAAAGAGCTTTCGAAGGGCCATGACTATTTTCAGTGCCTTACTGAGCATGGTTTTCACATGTTCAGTATAGTACAGATACTGATCGAGATAAACACCGAGGTATCGAACACAGGATTTATGTGGAACCCGTTCAAGACTACCCTCACCAGCCATGATGTGGAAATCTTTGCAATTACGTTTCAGGTCTTGACTGACCCCCTGCAGCGTTGTCCGAAACAAGATTGTTTCACACTTTTGCGCATTGATTTTCATTCGCCAATTGTCAGTGTACAGCTGTACATCATTGAACATTTTTTGGAGATCGCTCTGAACTATTGTAGCTTTTCGGTCTGCCGTATAGATGATCAGATCATCAGCAAACGCTACCAATGATCGCATTGGCGAGACGTTAAAATCAAAGCCGTTCAAAAGCTTGCGAATGTAGATTGAAAAGAGCAGAGGCGCAGTAACTGTTCCCTGCTGTAGACCATTCAAGACCTTGAACTCGCGCATTGTTGTCAGATTTCCATCAGTTACAACAAACGATTTCCCGTATAATATATTACACATCATGGCGACAAGGTGTCTGGGGAACTTGTCCTGAAGGAGTTTAAAAATTAGTCCATCTAACCATACCGTATCAAAGGCTTTCTCCATATCAATGAGACATGCTCCAACACATTGTCTATCATTAAGTTTCCAACAGATGTCTGAGGTTACTTTCGTTATTGCATGTGTGGTCGAATGCCTGGCACGAAAACCAAATAGGCAATTCGGCATCAACTCATTTTCCTCAATGTGGGCGTTTAATGCTCTGTTGAGTATCACTTCAAACACCTTGCTGATGTTAGGCAGCAAGCTGATTGGGCGATAGCTTTGGGGGCACGAAGATTCTTTTCCTTTCTTCAAGATCGGAAATACCTTAGCCTTTTTCCACTCATTTGGGAAATATGAATTGCTCAACAGGTTGTTGAACAATATGCAATAGTTCCTAATAGCAACCTCAGGCAAATGTCGGAGAACTACATTTGGAATACCATCAGTACCACATGATTTCTTGTTGTTTATCTTGCGAAATTTGAAACACAAGTCTTCATAGCTGACAAAATAATCAATAAGATTCAAGCTCGGTATGAGGTCAGATGTTAATGTTTCATTGAAATGAAGAATTGATTGGCCGTTCAGGCTTGATTTGAAGTCGGAAACTTTTGCTTCAACGACCTCTGAAAAAATTTCGTTCCCTCTCTCAGGGTTTGGTAGATGAACCAATTCAAAGTGTGTTCCAATCAGGGCAAGTTTATCCAATCCTTCGCAAATAATCCTGTTTCCATTTCTATCCGGAGTCGTACTATCAATTTCGATACCAGCCCTATCGAGAAGATTTATCTCATCACTAGTGACTTCAAGATTCGATACCTTCACTCGAGACTTCTTGCGGAATATGCTATTCACTTTCGCAAACACGCCATCTGGGTCCTGTGGGCTAATACCCCTCAATTTTTCCGCCCATTGATTGCTGACCTCACTCCTGAAGTATGACCGGATTAAGTTCCGGACATTCTTCAGATGTAATTTCAACAAAGCCAACGAGGGATGGTTGTAATCCAAAAATCGTCGATAAATATTGTTGACGCGTGTGAGAAGAAGGCTTTTCAATCTTTTCAACCTTGCGATGGTTGGTGTTTCATATCCTTCCATATTGTTTCGAAGTTTAATCTTGGGAACTACTTTCTCAATCGTTTCCAACGTCAGCTTCTCTAACTTCGACAAATAGACATCTATTTCATCGTTAGTTAGATTCCTGTCATTTGGAACCATTGAGCAAGAGTTGCCACCATCAGAAGGGGGACATTGCTTCTGGTACTCCTGATTAAACTTCTTTTGAAACTTTCCCCAGTCTGTTTTTTTTGAAGTTCAACCGATGATTTTCGTGTTGAACTGGAATAAGGAAGAAATCATCCCTGTGATGATTGATTTCCATTACGATTGCGTTATGGTCGCTATCATAACGAAGCACCTGCAGTTTCCGTTGAGGACTATTAAAGTTGAATTCGAGTCTTGCGTCAGCAATGCAAAGGTCCAAATATGAATTTGTCCTTGGGTATGTTGGGAACTCCGACCCATAAAGATTGCACCTGTATTCAATTTGGTTCTCTGTTATCCATGATTTCAGGAATACACCTCTTGGATTATAGGTGGCGTTCAGCCATGATGTATGCTTGGCGTTCAGGTCACCAGCAAGAATATAATAGTTATGCAGCCTGTTCACTTCGAGTATTTCAAACAAGGAATTGAGTTCCTCCTTGAGCTTGAGAACAGTTCCACCAGTTGCATAGGCAGAGATAACGATGAGGTTATACCCACCTGGCAGTGAGATTTTGATAACGGACACTTCAAGAGATTCAAAGCTTTTGAATTCGACTTTTTCAATATTTTGGAAACGAAAGGGTCTTTGTCAAAGTCAAAGTCAAAGTCAAAAGCGCTTTATTTAATACTCATCGTTATAAATTTTAAAAGAATATAAAGCAAATTCCAAATAATAACAATCAAAAAAACTTAATGGCCCAAATGGCTCTCTAAATTTGTACGTTATCATAAACTCATTTCATCAAAAAAAAAAAACTATAGCAAATGCAATTAATTACGATTATTACATATTTTTACAATTCAATTGGAAAAAGGAGAAAAAACCAACCAACACTATCCAAAAATTATTTATAATTAATACACAACAGTGAAACTTTGATCCTACACCTAATATGTTGTAACTTATTTCTAATAAAATACAATCAAAAAAACTTTATCTTATACTAAAAATACTATAACAATGTTCCTAACCTAAATGTTTAATCTTATCTCTAACGGAATATAGTAAACATTACATATACCTAACCTATACCTGTTTTTAACAAAAATATATAACAATACTAAATGTAGCAATAATGAGCTGAAACTCAAAAACTAAATAACGAAAAACACCAAAACTGAAAACAAACACGAAAAATTTAGACATTGTCATTCAGCCACCAATACCTGGATTGCGCCGTCTCAACTCGATCAGCTTCAACGAATCTAGCAAATGAGTATCTCCATTGAAATCGTTGGTCTCGTGAACTCAAATTCGGAGGATATTTTATCTTCTTATCGGTGGCCCGTCGATATATGTGATATATGACTGGGACGCCGTCAGAATCAAAAACATATCCATTCATGTCCAAATACACGAATGCTTCTGGAGGAATGAAGCCAGTAGCGAGGCAAGTCGCTATATACCCGTCTGTAGGGTGGAACGGCTGTGAAATCCAAGGGTTTTCACTCACAGTCACAGATCTTGCGATATGATTCCGAAGAAGCTTCAATATGAAGATATCGACTCTAGTCACTTCAGCAGTTTGATAAATTCTTCTATTCGATATATAATGTTTCCAATCCGTCTCAGGCTTTCTGTACAAACCAGTACATGCACGAAGACATTTCCTTTCGAAAACTCTTAATTTTTCCATAGTACTAGCACTCTGGTTGTACCAGATCTGACATCCATAGGTCAAAACTGGTCTAACCAGTGTCTTGTAACAGATAATTTTGACCTTTTGATCAATGTATCTGGAATGAAAGAGTTTTCGAAGGGCCATGACTACTTTAAGTGCTTTACTGAGCATGATTTTCACATGTTCAGTATAGTACAGATACTGATCGAGATAAACACCGAGGTATCGAACACAGGATTTATGTGGAATTCGTTCTGAACTACCCTCGCCAGCCATGATGTGGAAATCTTTCCAATTACGTTTCAGGTCTTGACTGACCCCCTGCAGCGTTGTCCGAAACAAGATTGTTTCACACTTCTGCGCATTGATTTTCATTCGCCAATTGTCAGTGTACAGCTGTACATCATTGAACATTTTTTGGAGATTGCTCTGAACTATTGTGGCTTTTCGGTCTGCCGTATAGATGATCAGATCATCAGCAAACGCTACCAATGATCGCGTTGGCGAGACGTTAAAATCAAAGCCGTTCAATAGCTTGCGAATAAAGATTGAGAAGAGCAGAGGCGCAGTAACTGTTCCCTGCTGTAGACCATTCAAGACCTTGAACTCGCGCATTGTTGTCAGATTTCCATCAGTTACAACAAACGATTTCCCGTATAACATATTACACATCATGGCGACAAGGTGTCTGGGGAACTTGTCCTGAAGGAGTTTAAAAATAAGTCCATCTAACCATACCGTATCAAAGGCTTTCTCCATATCAATGAGACATGCTCCAACACATTGTCTATCATTTAGTTTCCAACAGATGTCTGAGGTTACTTTCGTTATTGCATGTGTGGTCGAATGCCTGGCACGAAAACCAAATTGGCAATTCGGCATCAACTCATTTTCCTCAATGTGGGCGTTTAATGCTCTATTGAGTATCACTTCAAACACCTTGCTGATGTTAGGCAGCAAGCTGATTGGGCGATAGCTTTTGGGGCATGAAGATTCTTTTCCTTTCTTCAAGATCGGAAATACCTTAGCCCTTTTCCACTCATTTGGGAAATATGAATTGCTCAACATGTTGTTGAACAATATGCAATAGTTCCTAATAGCAACCTCAGGCAAATGTCGGAGAACTACATTTGGAATACCATCAGTACCACATGATTTCTTGTTGTTTATTTTGCGAAATATGAAACACAAGTCTTCATAGCTGACAAAATAATCAATAAGATTCAAGTTCGGTATGAGGTCAGATGTTAATGTTTCATTGAAATGAAGAATTGATTGGCCGTTCAGGCTTGACTTGAAGTCGGAAACTTTTGCTTCAACGACCTCTGAAAATATCTCATTCCCTCTCTCAGGGTTTGGTAGATGAACCAATTCAAAATGTGTTCCAATCAGGGCAAGTTTATCTAATCCTTCACAAATGATCCTGTTTCCATTTCTATCCGGAGTCGTACTATCAATTTCGATACCAGCCCTATCGAGAAGATTTATCTCATCACTAGTGACTTCAAGATTCGATACCTTCACTCGAGACTTCTTGCGGAATATGCTATTCACTTTCGTGAACACGCCGTCTGGGTCCTGTGGGCTAATACCCCTCAATTTTTCCGCCCATTGATTGCTGACCTCACTCCTGAAGTATGACCGGATTAAGTTCCGGACATTCTTCAGATGTAATTTCAACAAAGCCAACGAGGGATGGTTGTAATCCAAAAATCGTCGATAAATATTGTTGACGCGTGTGAGAAGAAGGCTTTTCAATCTTTTCAACCTTGCGATGGTTGGTGTTTCATATCCTTCCATATTATTTCGATGTTTTATCTTGGGAACTACTTTCTCAATCGTTTCCAACGTCAGCTTCTCTAACTTCGACAAATAGACATCTATTTCATCGTTAGTTAAATTCCTGTCATAAGGAACCATTGAGCAAGAGTTGCCACCGTCAGAAGGGGGACATTGCTTCTGGTACTCCCGATTAAACTTCTTTTGAAACTTTCCCCAGTCTGTTTTTTTGAAGTTCAACCGATGATTTTCATGTTGAACTGGAATGAGGAAGAAATCATCCCTTTGATGATTGATTTCCATTACGATTGCGTTATGGTCGCTATCATAAGGAAGCACCTGCAGTTTCCGTTGAGGACTATTAAAGTTGAATTCGAGTCTTGCGTCAGCAATGCAGAGGTCCAAATATGAATTTGTCCTAGGGTATGTTGGGAACTCCGACCCATATAGATTGCACCTGTATTCAATCTGGTTCTCTGTTATCCACGATTTCAGGAATACACCTCTTGGATTATTGGTGGCGTTCAGCCATGATGTATGCTTGGCGTTCAGGTCACCAGCAAGAATATAATAATTATGAAGCCTGTTCAATTCGAGTATTTCAAACAAGGAATTGAGTTCCTCCTTGAGCCTGAGAACAGTTCCACCAGTTGCATAGGCAGAGATAACGAAGAGGTTATCCCCACCTGGCAGTGAAATTTTGATAACGGACACTTCAAGAGATTCAAAGCTTTTGAATTCGACTTTTTCAATATTTTGGAAACGATAGGGTCTTCGAACCAATATCCCAGTGCCACCTCCCCCATCACCTATTACCCTATCGTTTCTTACGAATTCAAAATCCTTGAATGTCATGGAGTGCCATGAATTGAGGTGGGTTTCGGTGAGAAGCATGATGTCAGGCTTTTGCTTAACAATGAATTCAAGGAGATAATCACGCCGATGTAAAGTAACAATGGAGTTGACGTTGATCGAGATGAGACGAATCCTATCCATGGGAATGTGACTGGATGACAAACTATTTTGGAGCATGTTGACCTAAACTTTGAAAAACGAAATTGATTTTTTGGTCTTGCTTATTAATTCTATCTGAAAGCGATTCAAGTTGCTGGTAGATTTTAAGAAGCAGCTCATTATTGCCACTTACATTATTTATTTTATTTATATTGTTGTCTGCTGGTCCTCTGGCAGCAAGTGCAAATGATACCCCGGGTTTGATGAAGTTGGGAGGTAACAGATTCTGATTTACTTTGGTTTGCTTTGGGGAAAATTTAGCCCTTGCATCTTGATACCGAGGGCATCCTCGGTATGATGCTGGATGACCAAATGTACCGCAATTAACACAATACAATTTTTCTTTTGGCTCCACCTGAGCCAATTTGCATTCTTCGGGGGCGTGGATATCTTTGCACTTAACACAGCGATAGTGCATTGCACAATTGGCAGCCGAATGACCGAATCGTTGACACCTGTAACACTGGTTGACCTCAGTTTTTTGGAGGCGTTCCCACCTCACAACTCTAAAGTTTAAGTACCTTACCTGTTGGAGGGCACTCGGACTGCTGTCGTTGGAAATTTGTACCAAATAAAATGGTAATATTTTACCTTCTACAGTTGATCTCCTTGTAGCAAAATTTTTCACACACATGAACTTAACAGCTGGTGCTGCTTCCTGCAACATCTCAAGGAGATCAACTGTATTCTCCCCACAGTCCAGGCCCTTCAACAGGAAGGTCTGATTTTTTTCCGCCTTTGGCGTATATGTAAAGTGGGGAGCTTGGACACTATTAAGAGCATCTTTCGCCTGTTTGAAGTCAGCCAGTGTCTTTGTCTTGATCGAGAGCTTATCACCGGTCACTCTCTTAATTTCAAAGTTTTTGATTTTATGTTCGGCTGCCAATAACCGAACCATATCTCCTCCACGCTGCCCAAAAACGTTTATTGGAGGAACTTTTTCATTTACCACATTAATTTTATTAGGAGGACCAGCAGACACACCGGTTGGCTTCTTCTCCTTTTGCTTATTTTTTAATTTTAAATATTTAATGAAATTATTATCGCTATCAATATTACCTGTCTTATCGTTGCTCTCCATCTCGACGTCCATTTCCTCGTGCATTGCAGACAGCACCGCATAATAATTGGCGCTGTCGTTCGCTCCTCCTGCGCTCAGGATATTTTCCGCATCATGGATTGTCTTGCTCATATCTTGCGATTTCATTTTATTTATTGGTACTCCTTTCCCGTTGGTCTTGCTTGTTGTTTCCAGTTTTTCATTCTTCTTAGTGAGTATCGGCTCTTCTTGGCCGGACGTATTCTGCGGCTTGGCTTTTTGTTTGTTCCCATTTGACAACGTCCGGACCATATCTTCTAAACTCTGTATCCGGAGTTTTAATTCGTCATTTTGTTTCGTAATCCTTGTATTCTCCATGGTTACTTTTTCATAATCTTCGCTTGAAATCGTAATTCGCTTTCCATGCTCACAATTGTCTTGTTCATTTTTCCGCTTGTTCATTTTGTCATTTGTAATTTTCAAAATGCCTGGCTCTGGGTCCCCCAGCGGTGGGAAGCCGTCGGGCTCCTCCATCCCCCGGTGAAAAAACTTTTTTTCCTTTCTTGAAACTTTCTCGTAGGTAAAGTCAAGATACTCGATAAATTGTTCGAATAGTTCGACGATGTAATAAGTTTCTTTATAAAATTACTTTGTAATTGACGTTTTTTAAAAATTATTTTAATTTAAAAATTCTTGACAGGAGCGAATTAAAAACACGTCTACACGCAACGAGTGCTAGACGTAGAATGAAAGGGTCTTTGTACCAATATCCCGGTGCCACCTCCCCCATCACAATTTACCCTATCGTTTCTTACGAATTCAAAATCCTTGAATGTCATGGAGTACCATGAATTGAGGTGGGTTTCAGTGAGAAACTGGATGTCAGGCTTTTGCTTGACAAGGAAATCTAGCAGATAGTCACGTCGATGTATAGCAACAATCGATTTGACGTTGATCGAGATGAGACGAAGTCCATCCACGGGAATGTGGCTGATTGACAAATTATTTCGAGGCATTTAAATTAAGACTGAATTGAGGTGGGTTTCGGTTAGAAGCAGGATGTCAGGCTTTTGTCTGGCAATGAATTCAAGGAGATAATCACGCCGATGTAAAGTAACAATGGAGTTGACGTTGATCGAGATGAGACGAATCCTATCCGTGGGAATGTGGCTGGATGACAACTTATTTTGAGGCATTTGAAAGTCCTAAACGCTGAAAAACAATGTTAATTTTCGAATCTTGTCTATCGATTCGCTCTGATAAGGAATTTAGTTGCTGATAAATTTTAAGAAGCAGCTCATTATTGCCACTTACATTATTTACACTATTTTCCGCATTTTCTGTTGGTCCTCTAGCGGCTTGTGGAAATGATACTCCGGGCTTGACGAAGTTCGGAGCTATGACACTGCGGTGTATTTGGGTTTGCTTTGGGGCAGATTTCAATCTTGCATCCTGATATCGGGAGCATCCTCGATATGATGCCGGGTGACCAAAAACACCGCAGTTCACACAATATAACTTCTCTTTTGGCTCCGTCTGAGCCAATTTGCACTCACCGGGAGCATGCACGTCTTTGCATTTAACGCATCGGTAATGCATGGCGCAGTTGGCAGCCGAATGCCCAAATCGTTGGCAGCGATAGCACTGGTTGATTTCTCGCTTCTGGAGGCGTTCCCACCTCACCACTCGAAAATTTAAATACCTGATTTGCTGAAGAGCGCTTGGACTGCTCTTATTTGTTTGTCACTTCAGCAGTTTGGTAAATTCTTCTATTCGATATATAATGTTTCCAATCCGTGTTAGGCTTTCTGTACAAACCAGTACATGCACGAAGACATTTTCTTTCGAAAACAACTGCTAAAGTGATGAGTTGATATGTTCATATTGAAACTTCTTCGGAATCATATTGAAAGGTCTGTAACTGTGAGTTAAAATCCTTGGATTGCACAGCCTTTCCACCTTATTTGTTGAAGGGCACTTGGTACTGCTTTTATTTGAAATTTGTATCAGGTAAAGTAGTAGATTCTTCCTTTCTACGGTCGATCTTCTTTTTAAACAACCTAGGTATTGTTAGCTAAATTATTTTGAGCTGTTTCAACAAATTATTTTTTGGTTATGAGGCATGAATAGATTAGCCTCTACTGAGCATGGGTTTTACTCATGAATTATTATGTAATGCTTTTAGTTAAAAAGTAATACATTTTATTGAACCTAAATACTTATATAAAATACATTTTACGTATTATACTAAAGATTAATGCTTTCCTTGAAGTTCCATTCATCTCAATTTCTTTTTTTTCAATTTATTGGTGGCACAGTTTTATTCTTCTTCAGGAGGATACTCTTCTAGCACAAACACATAGAAAAGTGATCCTAGTATTCCGCCTAATATAGGTGCAAACCAGTAGATCTAAAATTTAACAATGAATTACTGGAAGTAAACAGAATGTATCCTTACCCAATGATCATTGAAATCTTTAGCGAAAATTGCTGTTCCTAAAGTTCTTGCTGGATTTAAACTAGATCCAGTAAATTTACCAAAAGACAAAATTGTTCCTGTGAGAGTTAAGCCGATCAAAAATGGTGCAATTGGTTGCAAGCCTGAAAAATATAAAATGTTTGCTATAGTGTTTACTCAAATATAACCGTCTAACTTTTCTTGGTATCCACAGAACCCATGATGACTAAAATCAATAGCATTGATCCAAGGAATTCTAGAAAGAATCCTTTTTCTGGACGAAAATCAGTTTTAAGGCGGGTGTGACCTTCTGCCAAATCACTTGTTGCTAGTATCTGCAAGAAGTTTTTGTTACTGCTGGTGGTAAAGATCAATAATATATTTTTACTGACATGAATCACAAGCCCTCCTATAATGGCACCAGCTATCTGTGTAATAACATAAAAAATTGCTCTGACCAAATTAATTCTTGCTACCACTAACAGTGCAATTGTTACCGCAGGATTGAGATGTGCTCCACTAGTTTGGCCAACAGTCTAAATATGATACTTTGAATAAAAACTCTTGGATTTATGCGGCACTACTCACCGTAATAGCAGTAACTAAAGCTATGCCGAAACCTAAAGCAATCGGCAATAGTTCTCCTGGACTAGTGGTACATGACGCAACACCGAAAAATACCAACGCAAACGTACCTGGAGCAAGATTTCAAGACCGATTTTGATGTGAATTCGCTTAAAAAATTCGAAATACAAAAAAATATGCAAAAAGTGGACTTAAGCATACTCACCTAAGAATTCGGCGAACAATGATCGAATGAAATGTTGTACATTTTCTCTGAACTCTTCCTTTCCAATAGAGTAATGCAAATTATGTTTTCTCATTTTTTCCTCTTTTTGTTTATCTAAGGCTTTTTAATGGCTGCTTCAGAAGAATGATAAAAAGGCCCTTTTGCTGGTTAACTTACATATCCATTTTACGATTGAACTGTAGTTTTTGCTATTTTCACAAATTCGTTTTTGCCGTTATCGCAAAGTCCTAAAAAGAAGACGAAAATAACAGAAATAAAGAATAATCCTAGATCACAGAGCTTACCAGCAGCTTATAACCAATGTAATAAAGCAGCAATATTACAATGAATAGAAATTGTTGAGCAATTTTCAATACACTGCAATTTCGAATTGACATTTAAACTTCCTCTTCTACATTATATGTTACTGTTGCACATTGAATTTTACTTCCTCAATCAGTGCAAATAGACAAAACGTATGAATTTAGTAGAATGGTCGTTAGCAAACACAAATCGAAATTGATCTAAAGTAAATGAAGGTTGTCATCCGTTTTTGATTTTTTAGAAATGATACTAGATTTGTTTTTGATAAATCTATTTCTCTATTATTTGTCTCTATTATTCTTTTTATCCAGCGTACTGTAAAAATCCACAAATTTCAAGCCTAAAGCTGGTTTAAGTTGACTTATGGCCAAGGTAAGGGGACCAAACCCATCAAGAAGGCGCGTATATTCGGTGCTACTGTACGGAGCAGAAATATAGGGTGACGCTCTCAATTAGGGCCTGTACCGTAAACGCTTGGTATAGTTAGAGAGAAAAGGATCACTGAGGATTGAATCTTCGTATCTGACTATCTCTAATTCAGCGGTGTTAGCCATCGTACACATGGTACATGTCGGCCTCTTTGCTATAGAGCGCTGTCACCCATTTTTTGCGTGCTAGACATGTTTGCATACAAGACATGTAACAGGCTACGCCGAGATCTCTACGGAGAAATAGGAGAGCTGTCCTCGGGTAGTTCAATCGAGAAATGCTTGATTCGTATGACCAATGGAACCATGTGGCACATTAAGTTCAGGAAGCCTTAAAAGGAAACAAGGGCTCACAGCAAGCAGGTATATCGGACTCGAGGGATCACTTTTCCAAAAATCCCTCTCATTCCCTCCCCGCCCACTATAGAAGGGATCCTTACCCTATAGGGTATCCCACGGCCTATGACAAGGCGACGTAGTGTGGATGCAGGTCGCACGAACGTTGTGTGACGAAGAAAGAGTGATAGAGAGAGTGGTAGGGAATGGAGATATTTAAAAAAAAAAATACCAAAATGAGGTTTACCTGGAGGAAATGTGTCAAACTATTCCTGGCTAAGTTTCCAGATTGCCAGGGGAAGTGCTTGGAGGGTAGTCCAGACATCTTGCATACCTGGGAGTCCCACACTCCGGGCACAGATAGCCTACACCTCTGAACCACAAAAATAAACACCATAGTGCTTTGAGCAGTCCTTTTCAAATGGTTCTGAAAAGTTATAAAGCTTGCATATTCAACCGTAAAGCCGTATGTCTAAGTACAGTGGAACCCCCTTAACGAGCATAATTTGTTCTGGCATTTTACTTGTAAAGCGAAAAACTCACAATTTTGTTCTTGTAAATTAATCTAAAATACATATTGTTAAAGAGAGTGAATCATCTTCATCTTTTTTTCCATCATAGAACGAACTAACCTGAAATGGAAATTCGTTTGCAGAAAGAAAGTGGAAAGTAATTATGATATGTGCCCAAGTATTTTTTACTAGAAATATGTCCAGAGACATTTTTGGTCGGCAATTCAAAATTTAGCGAAAATTGAAAGAGCATTATCATTAAATAAATTGGCAGTATGCATGGGCACTTCCTTATAACGGTGATGTTTTTCATGTAAGATGCTATAGTTTCTCGTGTTTTCAGCATTTCTCTTTTTTTTGTCAAAAGATTGTCGCTTTTCTGTTACATTCTTCGCCTTTGACAAACTTCCCTCCAAAACTTTTTACTATGAAAAAGCAATGAGATCCCATAAGCTATTGGATGGCCAGCTTTTGGCTATGCTCTTCCACAAGCTCCTCAATATCACTGTTACCCACCTGCAATTCCATCAAAGTGGCAAAAGACACAATCGATACGGCACCCTGAACGTCCGCCTATATCCTTGCTCGGACAAATTGTTCCCTCCTTGCGTGCGATTTTGCTGTCATTTTCGTTCAATAGAGGAAATCTATTGTATAGCAGCAAGATGGTGGCACTAGACTTATCGTCGCGAAATCACAGATGTGAACTTTTAAATGTTTGACGTCAAATTTTACAAGTTTTTCGTGTCGTCCGAAACCTTTCCATCATGAATGGCAAATTGTTGCATGCACACGCTATATATGAAACCGAGTGTACGTAGGATTTCTACGCAAATTTCACTGTTCTGTTTAGCGCGGCTTAACACGCTTGAGATCTGCCTAAAAGCAAGCTTACAGCTATAGCTCCGAGTGGACTGCAATCAAAACTGCTTTCCGCTGAATAAACGCGGTCACGAGCCAAATGGAATTTTGTGGGGCCGGGATCTACACTGCCAAAATGCATAGCTTTATTGCCTTTTCGTGCTGCACGCGTAACTATCACCAGGCGTTTGGCCTCTGCTCTTGCTTGATTTTCGCCCGAATTAACAAAGAAACTAAACAATTTGAAATGAAGAAAAAACTGAGCACGTGACACACTTTTATCGAACTTAGTTGTACGCTTCCTGCTTTGGAAAAACGCGTTAAAAACTTGGCCATCTTCTCCTTTTTTCCACGTACGCAAAGCTGGCGTAGCGCTTCTCCAGGTTGCTATTTTCCTAACTATAAAGCTTTCTCGCGTTGGTTCGAAATTATATAAAAATAAAAACTTCTGCTACTTAATTCACTTTTTCGCCTCCTTCAAGTCTTCTCTCCACTTTCTTTCACCCACGTTTTTCCGACAAACGTCAAATCACGGTTCAGTGGCAGCGATTTAAGTTTTAATTCGCTCACCATCTGTCGACGTCAGTGGCGTAGGGTATAGGGATCGACTGGTCGGTGTCAGTGGCGTAGGGTATAGGGATCGGCTGGTCGGCGTCAGTAGCGTAGGGTGTAGGGATCTGCTGGTCGCGTCAGTAGCGTAGGGCGCCAAGAGCGAGGTTATCACACCACATAAAATAAATCTTATTCTTACATGAAAAATGATGTAATTAATTAAGGTTGGCAATTCGCGAATGAAAAAATTGATATTCAGAATGAATCAACTAATGTTGGCGACATAAAGAAAAAATTTAAGATTGTAAATATTCATTTAGCTTCTCCTGTTTTTGTTTGTTTGCAGGCAAATAGGTTAATTCATTGGTTTGTATAAATTATCTTCATCCGGTTGTATTGTTTGAATGTAGTAGCCTTCACATTCTTTTGTCCTACTTCTCCATTATTATATTTTCAAAAAAATTTTGGCTAGAACATTATTTCTCGTACGTCTTTAGTTTTTTTTTGTGATTCCTATTTTCTAAAATGCTCGTTTTTTGGTGTATCTGACACTGTTTCGATTTTATATGAAAACTACTCGGTACCGAATTTTTTCAGCTTTGCCCCTTTTTAACAGCATTTTGAATTCTTTTGTCTATCCTTTGACAAATATCTCCTGAATTTGTGTTACTTTAGGATTATTAAAATATGAACTTATGGTATGTTGGTGTTAATCATATGAATATGCGAAAAATGATATGCTATTAGATACTTAAATTAAATCAGAATACCAAAGTGCATTATTTCATGTAGATTTTGTTTTTCCAGATTGTTCCTTTTTAGGTCTTTGTAAAAAAAATTTTTACAAAGACCTACTAGTTTCGCGACCTGTCTGTCCGTCTGTCCGTCCGTCTGTCCGTCCGTCCGTCTGTCCGTCTGTCCGTGCGTCACAGCTGATTTCCTCAGAAACTATAGAAGCTAGAATGCTCAAACTTTGTGAAAAGATCAAAAGTGATGGTCTCTCAAAAGTTAAGGCCTTAACAAAAATTTAAAAAATTTTTAAGGGGGGTTCCCCCTAATAACGAATTGGCCCTTTAAAATTTTTTTTCATCAAAGGTAGTCGAGTGGGGTATCAGATGAAAGGTCTTGATTAGAACTTTTAGAATCTGAAACAAAAAAATCATTTTATGGATTAGGGGGTTCAGGGGAAGGCAAAATGTACCCAAAATTTGTGTTCCCCCCCTCGCGATTGGACACCTTTCAGCCGAAAAATCTGAAAATTGTCACGAAGGTGGACCTATATGAGTACAAGGGCAACAAATACCTTAGAAATTGAAATTCGCTCAACTTTGTTAATAATAGTATGATTTGTAGATTTTACATTTTTACCCATAAAATCAAAACGGTATCTTTAAACTTTTTGAAATTTTGCACTTATATATACTAACATAAGATATATATGCTCACAAAATTTAATTGAGATCGAATCATAATCAAGTGAGTTATAGCCATTTCAATTATATGGAATTATACCAACAATAACACGTGTTTATGGTTGATATCGGGTTTTCCAATAAGAGGTGTTATTTTGATATTATAATAGAAATGCCATTTTTAATACAAATGATCGAATGTTTATTTCATTATAAAGAAGAAGATATGCCGTTAATAGCATTAACTAACATTGAGCAAATAACCACTACGACACGCTTACAGGACCATATCCTCTTCATGAAATTTTCCATAACCAAATCGCAAACTGGCTGCCCTATGTCCTCGATAGCCTCACGAATTTCATCTTTGAGATCTTGAATCGACGCTGAGCTATTGGCATAGGCCTTCTCTATCACGTGGCTTCAAAGGAAGAAGTCGCAAGGTGTTAAATCAGAAGATCTATTCAAAATAACACCTCTTATTGGAAAACCCTATATATATTTAAAATTGACTTAGGCACTTTTATTCTCTTTCAATTTTCATGAAAATTTAAGGAATAGTGTTTAACTTGAACATGTTCAATCGGCCGAGCATTCGGAAAAATCATTTAAGCTAGATTAAAATGGCGGCTGCACTGTGCTTATGAAAGAAACTGTGCATCTTTTGTATAAATTTGAACAATTTCATATCTAAGTATTGGATGAATAATTCAAGTTATCGATTCACGCCATTAGAAAACTTGTTTCTAACCCTAGGATGTTTACAAAGACCTTCTGGTAGGAGCACTCTCCTGCTTACTCAACTTGTTTTATAGTTTATTTTACAACCGTTTCATTACATCATTACATTAGAAATTCTCTTAAAGCAAAACAGCCCACCTTACCGCTTTTGAGGTTTATAATAAAAATTCCAGTGCATGCAATTTTCAATCAGTTGACCAAGGGTTCACCACCAAACGATTGACTTCCAGCAAACAAAAGGTACGGCAGAAATTTTGATGGGGGTATAGTATTTGTAGTTTCAGCTTTGGAACACTTGAATATTAGAGTGAAGGTTGTAAAGAGTGGTTCAACCATAATGCACGATGTTAATTGTGAGTCACACCTTAACGTCAAATTTGTTGCCCAATTCAATTTGACATTTCTTCGTTTCAGTGTTTGGCAGATTTAACAATAGAGAGGTACACAGTTGAGCAGCGCGTTAAGGTTGTTGAAGCCTTTTACAAAAATGGGCGTTCAAATTATAATGCATTTCGTGCGATCCCGTTTTTGGTCAGCAAATGTGTCCACAACCGGGAGAATTGGACGCAAATTTCAGCAAACTGGGTCTGTAGAAAATACAAATTCAACTGTGCATGCTCGTCTACTTCGTTCTGCGGAAAACATTGCGGTTGTTTCGTAATAGCGTGGCAGAAGAGCTGTCAACCTCGACTTGTCGTCGTGCCCAACAATTGAACATCTCACGAACATCACTGATGCGAATTTTGAATAAAGATTTGAGTTTCCGCGCTTTCAAAGAGTTACATATATCCTGTACCACATCTGCCGACCATCACACAATTATCGCTTTTCTATTTTTATTACTTTATGAGGTCGTCGGCGTCTCAAACAGCACACATAGATTAAGGGCCAGACTAACCATGTAATGTATTGGAAAATGGCAATAAACTTTTATAGAGGTTAACATTTACGAATTTGGAAATTTCTAGGATAAGTAAATTTCTAGGATAAGTGAGAAATGTTTTGTTTTGAAAAAACCCAAATAAAAGATTGTAACCTACTTTAAGTATAAATAGTTTAGGATTTCATGTAACTAGTTAGTAAGTATTACTCCGTCGAAGCAGACGCTTGATCCATTTAAAGAAATATATATATATATTAACAAACATAAAATCTTCTTTACTTTCATTTATAGAAAAAAAGAAGTACATTTATGCACAATCACGGTGCATAAATATAACTGGCGCAGTCGGTATCCATTAAATTGACACTTAGTTTTGCTGGACTCAAGCCACAATTCCTTAACGAGTTCTGAGGCTGGAACTTGGCAAACATTTGATAAGTGCTCAATTCGAATCTTCAATTCAACTTGCTGGATCACGAAGTCTGAATAGGATCAAACAAATGGACCTATCAAGCATTATGCGATATATTGCTGGAATACCGGCGTTTGATGGAAAGCAAGAAGACCTACACGCATTCATCGAAGCGATCAACGTGATTTCTCCATACATTGCAAGGAGCGAACATCAAGCAGTCCTTTATCAACAGGTGTTAATGAAAATCGTAGGACGAGCACGAGGCATCTTGAACACGCACATGGTTTCAACATGGGACGAAGTCAGGCAAATTTTGCAACAACATTTCCACACTCCGGAGTCGGAAATTCAATTGATGGGGAAAATACAGTCGGCAAATTTCACCACAACAACAAAATATTACGAATACGTATGTAAGTTTTTACACAAAATTAGTAATAAGATTAAAAATAACAGTGAATTAATTGAAGATGAAAAAGTGCTTAAAGTTAATCTATATTCAACTCTGGCAAGGGACATCTTCATTAGCAAGTGCCCAGAACCTCTACGTGGTATTCTTTATGCGCGAAATCCCGACACCCTTGAAACCGCGTATCAAATTTTGATACAAACAAATTACCAAAATTTTTCTGTAGAAACCCAGCAATCGCGAAGTTTTACCAAGCCTGGTTGCTCATATGAAGCAAAGTCCAGCAGGGTTTCCAGAAGTAATTATGTACCCAAGGCAAATTTTCAATTTCCTAGTCGTGATAATAGTGACGTTTCAATGAATACTGTTCGGCCGAATGAACAAATTTTCCATAATTTGGATTTTCATCCCGATGCCTCGGGGCAAAACTACCCATAATCGAGCTCACAATTCGAGGAAGAAAGTTTCGTTGTCTTTTTGACACAGGGTGTTCGATTTCACTAATTGATGAAAATTTGATTCCGCAAAATCAGAAAATCCCCTCTTCAGTTGCCACAATAATTTCATCTATTAACGAAAACTCAATTAGTACTCATCACATTCAGACTTGTTTACCTGACGAATTTGGAACAGATGTATTGATAAAATGGCATCTCGTACCTTTCACTCAAAAAGCTTTTCACGCAATCATAGGAAATAACATTCTTACAAACACAGGTACAATTATAAATTTTAAAAACAATACCATCATCACCCCTAAACAAATTTTATGCTTCGGAGAAGAAACCGAGCAAGTGTATTTTTCACAATCTCTCAAAAACTTTCCAGAAATTGAAGAATCGAAAGAATTTGAAGAAAAATATACACAAGAAGAATCTCATCTCATTGATCGTATCAAAAAAGAGTTTTCAGATTTAGAATATAATGAGAAAGAGCGATTAACGTTCACTCACTTTATTAAGCACGCGCTTCCCTTGACATCTGATATTCCGATATATAAAAAAACTATAGAATTCCCCAATCAGTGAATGATTTTGTGAATCAACAAGTTAAAGAAGATCTGCAGCAGGGCGTTATCCAGCCTTCTCAATCTCCTTATAACAACCCCATATGGGTAGTACCAAAAAAAGGTGGAAAACATAGGCTAGTTATCGATTTTAGAAAATTAAATCAATTAACCGTGGAAAATAAATATCCCATACCAAACATAGATGATTTGCTAGGAAAACTTGGGAATTGCCAATATTTTACCACCATCGATTTGGCAAAAGGATTCCACCAAATCGAGCTTGAGCCTAACGATAGATATAAAACAGCGTTTTCAACAGATATGGGGCACTTTGAATTCTTGAGAATGCCCTTTGGGCTCAAGAATGCACCTGGGACTTTTCAAAAGCTCATGAACAATATATTACATAAATATATTAATAGGGAATGCGTTGTTTATATGGACGACATTTTAGTTTTTAGTACATCGCTTCAAGAACACGAAGTCGCCCTTAGAAAAATCTTAACGGAGCTTAGAAATGCAAATTTGAAAATTCAACTTTCAAAAACACATTTTCTTTCCAAGCATACAACCTTCTTAGGTCACATTATAACCGCGGAAGGAATTAAAGCTAACCCAGATAAAATAAAAGCAATTCAAAATTTTCCGATTCCTACTACAACTAAACAGATTAAGAGTTTTCTTGGTCTAACAGGGTTCTATCGAAAATTTATCAAAGACTACGCAAAAATTGCAAAGCGCTTGACTACAGGGTTACAGAAAGACTCCAAAATTGTCGTTTCTGATCCTGATTATGTTCAGTCTTTCACCCAATTGAAAACATATTTAATTAATGATCCAATTTTGGCTCACCCGGATTTTTCGAAGCAATTTACTCTCACCACGGACGCTTCAAATTTTGCCATAGGAGCTGTACTATCCCAAAATTCAAAGGCAATAGCATTTGCATCACGTACACTCAATAAATCCGAACTAAATTATTCTACAATTGAGAAAGAGCTCCTGGCCATAATATGGTCAACAAAATATTTCAGGCCTTACTTATATGGTCGCCGTTTTACTCTTCTAACAGATCATAAGCCCTTGCTATACTTAGATAACATAAAGGAGGATAACGCAAAATTGCAAAGATGGCGCATTAAACTTAGCGAGTTTGACTTTCGAATTTCTCACATAGAAGGTAAAGAAAATAAGGTAGCCGATGCCCTCTCTAGAATTCAGCTAGCTAATGCTTTTGATAATGAGTTCCTAGCTGCAAAACAGCATACGGCTCAGGAGGACGCTCACAATTATATTTATATTTCTGAGAAGCCAATTAACTTCTACAACACTCAGTTATTTTTAAAACTAGGAAAAACCAACCAAGTTAAATTAGTAAAATATCAGGGTAAACGAATACTTCATTTGACATTTCAAGAGCTCACTCCACAAACAATAAAATACATAATAAACAATCACGTCGCGAAATCTGGAGTAACCGCAATCAATTTTCCAAATAAAGAAGCTTTACTTGCAATGCAGGAAGAATATTCAAAACTGCGTTCATGCAACAACAAATTCACTATTGTCGAAGCAAAACAGAACCTTTATAACTGTAACGAAGCAGAAATAAAGGAATTAATTGCAAACCAACATGTTAGTTCAAATCACCAAGGAATTGAAAAAACGTATCTAGAATTGAAAGACAAATATTATTTCCCCAATCTCAAAGCTCATATAGTTAATTATATTAACTCTTGTAAAATCTGCAAACAATCTAAATATGAGAGAAACCCTGCAAAACTTCCTTTTAAGTATCCACCATATCCGGAGCACATAAGACATACTTACCATATAGATTTTTGGTTCAGAGATAAAAACTCACCATACCTCTCTATAATTGATAAGTTATCTAAGTTTTTAGCCATTGAGCCAATAAAAAATCGACAATGGGATACCATTAATCAGGCACTACAAACTGTATTCAACAAAATCGGTAAACCAAGTAAAATTATAATGGATAACGAGAGCGCCTTAAACACTCAAAAAACCAAAGATTGGTTAAGTAATAATGATATTTCTTACCATTTTGCATCTCCTCAACACAAAACTGGAAATTCTGACATAGAAGTTGCTCACAGAAGTCTGAATGAAAATCTTCGAACCTATCTTCTACGGCAGCAACAAGAAAATAAAAATTTAATTGAATTAAATCCTGTCCAAGAATGCGTAAAGTAGTACAATAACACAATTCACTCTGCTCATAAGGAAAAACCTTCTGCCATATTTTTTCAAAAATCTGATGTTCCAAATTCAATCATCCTTGAACGCATAAAACACAACCAACGCAGAAATAACACGTATCATAACAATAAAAGAAAAAATGTACCATTAGATGCGGAATTTATAAAAAATCCTAATCCCACTAAACTTCAACCTCGGTATGTACGCCCAAATAAAAATGCTAAAATACACCCTTAGAGGCACCGTAAATCAAAAATGTTTATTTCATTACCTCAACCCATTATAGACTAATAAACCAAACTAGAAGAAAAATCCCGGCTATTAGCATAATGTGTCACAATTATAACACTTTTTTTTAAATACAAGAAAGTTGAATTTCTTTTTCCGCTTAGTAAACCACTTCTATTCTTTGAATTTTATAACAGTAATTAATGACTCAAACATAGTAGTTCTTAAATCTGAGGACAGATTTCTCACTTAAGATGGGAGGAGTTACATACATCCTCTACCACATCTGCCGACCATCACACAATTATCCCTTTTCTATTTTTATTACTTTATGAGGTCGTCGGCGTCTCAAACAGCACACATAGATTAAGGGCCAGACTAACCATGTAATGTATCGGCAAATGGCAATAAACTTTTATAGAGGTTAACATTTACGAATTTGGAAATTTCTAGGATAAGTAAATTTCTAGGATAAGTGAGAAATGTTTTGTTTTGAAAAAACCCAAATAAAAGATTGTAACCTACTTTAAGTATAAATAGTTTAGGATTTCATGTAACTAGTTAGTAAGTATTACTCCGTCGAAGCAGACGCTTGATCCATTTAAAGAAATATATATATATTAACAAACATAAAATCTTCTTTACTTTCATTTATAGAAAAAAAGAAGTACATTTATGCACAATCACGGTGCATAAATATAACTAAAGTTCAATTGACTCAAGAGCTAAAGCCTACTGACCATTTCAAGCGTCAGCAATACAACCGACTGGTTAGTTGAGCAGACAGAAGGGAATGGTGACTTTACAAAGAAAATAATCTTCAGCGACGAGGCACACTTTCCCCTCAGTGGATTCGTTAACAAGCAGAATTGCCGCGTTTGAGCAGATGAATGATTGTTGAAAAGCCGATGCATCTACAAAAAGTGACTGTTTGGTACGGCTTATAGGCTGGCGGCGTCATCGACCCGCACTTTTTTCGAAAATAAGAACGGCCAAGCAATTACCGTGAATTGTGTTTGCTATTGCGAGATGATAACGGACCTGTTGTGGCCAGAAATTGAGGTTATAGACCTGCACGATATGTTGTTCCAACAGAATGGTGGCACTTGCCACATAGCCAACGGAGCAATGGCTCTTTTGTCTAGAAAATTCAATGGCTGAGTTAGCTCACGTTGTAACGATGTTAATTGGCCGCCACAATCATGTGATTTGACAACGTTGGGCTTCTTTCTGTGGGAATATTTAAAAAAAAAAAATGTTCGTCAATAAGCCAAGAACGATTCAAGAGCTAAAGGATGAGATAATTCAGCACATTAACGACTTTGAACCTCAATTATGTCTTAGAGCCAATGAAAATATATCGGATAGAAGTATGCCATCGTAGCCGTGGCAAGCATTATGGCGATATTTTGTTTCACATAGAAGTATCATAGATCCTTCTTTTATGATAAAAAAATATTAACATAATTCTCTGATAACTTATATTTTATTTACAATTAACTTCGTGCGCTTTGGTTGGACTACCCTTTATTTACAGGGATCCAATTAAAAATTACTAATTATTCGAATCTTGTATAGTTTTGAAACATTTAGCCATTTCAGATGATTTTGCCTCCCAAATTATTACTACGCCACTTGTATTAAATATTTTCGTATCTAATTGCCTTATATTGTGGAAGGTTTCTGACCGCTTCATCTGATTAGTTGTTTCAGCCATATGTGATTGGAAATAGCAACACGTTCAGCTCCCTGGGGACCGTGCAGAAGACGAATTGTGGAATCTGAGAGGGGAGTCGCTCCACTCTTTGACCTGAGGCATTACTAGGGAAATCCCTTTGTCTTGCCGACGCAACTTACGACTTTTGTTGGATGCTTTCCAAATAACGAAGCTGTTAGCCGTTGATGTATTTTAAATCGCTCCAAAAACAGTAGTTGGCCAACGTCGAGTTCTTCTACCAACAGAATATGTCGCACGTTTCCGATCAATAAAGTCCACGCCACCCTTGGTTGAATTATAAAATATAATGATTTTACGTTTCGAGGATGTCACATCAATACCTGGCGAATGATGCATCGAGGATACGAAGACAACGGATTTGTTTCTCTTTGGCCCATATGTATGAAACTAGTGTTTTATTGCCAAAAGATCCAAGTAAGGATGACTGAACCGGTCTTAATCTCTGTGGTAGAAAGTGTTTTGGGGATTTATTTTTTATTCTAGCCCATGGCGCCAACGTAAGTTAGGCCCCGACGTTTTAAAGCATCAAGTAACTTGATCGATGAAAACCAGTTGCCTCTAGTTATATTTCTATTAGTGGCAAAGAAAGGTATTGATTGATCATTTTGCCTTGTCTGCTCTCTTCCTTGGTTCATAAAAGCAGAATATAAGTAATGAGTCCTTGCATTAAAAATACATATAATTTTTACGCCCTAGAAAAGCGCTAGCATTTCACCCACCGTCAAATACTCTGAACATATATAATTTGATTTGAAGTTCTCCATAGACATGTCAAATATGTTATATGAGAAATAAGAGCCAGGGGGTCAGTCAGTCTTCTTGTTTCGCAATTTTGTGCGTCATTAAACCTCAGAGAAGATAACAGAAATAAGGAACTGCTCAAAGTCGACACCTCTTAAACATTGCGACCAGTTCTATCAGTGGCCCACATCGTACGCACGTCTTCATGGTTGGACTTGAATATCTTCTTCTTTGTAGCACTACAGCCCCTCTCGGGCCTTTGCTTAGAGATAGTTTAAGGGTCTCATTTTCATCACCGTGTTGATTTTTGGGAAGTTGGTTTGGTCAGGACCATGCTCCCGTGTGCCTGCTCAGCTATGATATGATCTAATTAAATCAGTACATATTACCACTGAGTGAACACTCGTAGTCTATCCGAAAAATCCCCTGAACTAAATCACATTGCTCCCAACGAGATTTGAGCCTGGGATCTTCGGCTTATGCGTTCATGCTTTAACCACTAGACCACACAGAGACAGGACTTGAATATACCACTCAGTATTACAAGACCAATAAAGGCTCTGATTTACACTTCATTAGAATTACAAACGAAAGCAGGCAAGTCATTGCTACTCTTCTCTAAAATTTCATTAATCTTCTCTCTAGTTTGTGTAGTAATGCACGTAATCATAAGCACGGACCATGCTTCAAGAGGTGCCAAATTCTGTTTTTCTACAGCAGATCCTGCAATTATTATATGAAGGTGATTCAGACTCAGTTTATTTCAAAGTCAACTTAAAGCTTACTCATAAGGATTATCTGTAGTAAAAACATGAGTCTCGTTAGTGTTCTGTAGCGAAAAGTGTTCAGCATTTTTTACGTATTCAACATTACAGTTTAATTAAAAATATGCTGTTGAGGTGGTAGTTTACTATAGGTAAACTTTAGACGGATGTAATATATTACAAGTTTAATCCAAATTACTGCAGTAAATTTTGCACCCCACAAAATTGGAACAAACATTGCTCCGTTGATAGTCACCCTGAATTCAACATATTGTGTAAATATGAATTTGAGTTTCATATTGATAAATATTTAAGTGTATTTTTATTTAGTGTTCCTTCATCATATCCTGTTTGATCTCATAAGAATTTCCACAGGTGTACTTTCAAATAATTTTATAGAAAATATCCTTTAATGGAAGAATAAAGTTGCTTTCACCACCACTACATGAGTGATACTTCTAATCAACTTACTTAACTAAGACTAAATTGTATCCATTTATTATGAAATTTCCTAATAAAGTCAACACAGTCACCGGTGATGTCCATTAGCATGATCCTTAAAAAATTGCCCTGTTGTTTTCCGTGTTTAAATTAAAGACTGAGGACAATGTCGACATTATGAGGATAAAGCACATTCAACTTTTAATCATGTTTACAAACGTAGACATATGACTTTATGCTAATGTACTGAATCGCTGGGGCATTTTTTGACCAGCCTAATGAGGGTTCTCTTTACTTTTGAAAATGATTATTATTTGTCTTGCTCATTAGCAAAAAATAGCTGACATAGATGTTCAAGCGAAACGAACTAAACGTTGTTGGCCTTTTTACAATTTTTAATGAATTTTCCAAGCCAGGCCCATTAGCTTCACATTGTAAGGTTGTTATCATGCGTATGTGAAACGCTAGCCATTAAGCTGCTATTTAAGACCTACATTTTCTTTTTCAATGACTTCTAATTAATATTTCACCTCGAATTATATTACCATTGTTCAACCCACTTACAAGTACAAGTTAAAGATGAACCCAGTCTGAGAAGCTCTTTAAGAGTCCTTGTTATTTAGTCGGAGTCAAGAACTAAATTTCCAGTCACATCTCGTTCAATTCCCACTCACTGGCTCTCTTTTGCTCTCCAGAGTTCTCAAATAAGTTTTAGTGCCAGGCGACATCCAGATAAACTTTCCTTAAGGATCAGGAAGCAAGTCTAATAGTCATTACCAGGAGCTTGGCAAAGTCATGGTACAAGAGCCACATCTCGTTATAAATCGAAGCGTGTATACTTACAATACATATAAAAGCATTTAATATAGTACAACTGAACTAGATTGAATATACCAACTGACTTCCGAGTAATTAAAATGTTCTCCATTAACTTTTGCAGATTTCGCATCAGCAAACTCTGGAAATGAACTTAGCGCTGCTGACTATATTGATGCTCCTTCGAGGAGAATCAACAGTATCCAGGATAAGAACGTGACAGAGGACGATAGTGCAGTAGCCGAGGAGAAAAGGTAAATCTACAATTAAGGATACTTGTCTGTATTCTCTTCCGTTTTTGTACAAATAGGACACAGTAAATTGATGCAAAAGAAAATAAGCGTTCAATTGGAATCCCCCAGTGATTGAAATAAATGCAGTTGTGCAATTTATACAAATCTCATTCCAAGATGTTTATTTATCTTTGGTTCCTTGAAATAGCTTTGTGCCGTCAGCATAATTGACCTGGGCAAACACATTTAGGAGAGAAATGAGAAAATTAACTAGGAGCTGAAGTTTACAAGATGATGCAATCACCATAAAATTTATCGATCGTATTTTTCATTAGTCAGTTGCATTTTATAGTGGTAATGATACTTTTGCTATAGTACTTTCGATTTCTTTTAAATATTTGTGAAACTTTTTCTAAAATTTTAATTAATGTTGGCCTCGAAAAACTTCAGTCGTGGGTCTTGTTTCGCTCCGTCGGAGACGGTACGTATGATGCCACTCGTCTCCCCGTACATTTTTCTCCCGATTTTTGAAACATGTTTGGCTCAGGAAAGAGTATTCACTTTTCTCTATCATTTACCATCTGAATACAAGACTTTAATGACAATTCTACTCCGTGCACTACGTCCCCTGGCACTCTTTAATGATGAAAGCGGAGGAAAAGCAAACACACTTACCTATCACACTAGTTTCAACCACAACTACCAAATCTACAAAAGTATTATTTGAATTCTCTCAAGAAATATCAGCATTTTTATGAAAGAAAATAAAACACTAGCTAAGTGAATTTGACGAAATTCCAATTATAGCCCGCGTTCCATCGACAATTGATCAATCGCTCATAGTCAAGCAGGTACTTGAGAAATGCTGGGAGTTCAACAAATACCTAACTTTTATTGACTTTAAGTAAGCATACAATAGTATTGATCGTAAGGAACTGTACCAAATAATGCTTTACCTTGGTATCTCAGCCAAATTTGTCCATCTTACCAAAATGACAATAATGTCAACAACCTTCCAAGCAGCATCAATGACCAAATCACTAACACCTTTAGCACAAATATCGAACTAAATCCGGGAGATGGACTGGTCCCATTGCTGTTCGATTTGACTCTAGAATACGTCATCACAAAGTTACCTGTCAATACAATAGGGACGTTACTATACAAGTCGAGCCTGGCAGAAGCCTATACGGGTGACATAAATATGTGGTCACGGTCGTTAACAGTCGCCAAAGAATTTTCCTGAAACTTGACAGTGAAGCAAAACTAGTACAGCTGCAAATCAATGAGAATAAAAGAAGCTCATTATGCGGTCGAGGCAAAATATGTACATCAAAAGCACAAAATATAATTGGCGAATACAAAATTTAAAATGTTGACATAATTTGTATATTTAGGCGTCAAAATAATGGAAACCGGTAATGAAAGAGGCGAAACACGCTGAAAAATATACCTTTCAAATAAGATATTTTATTTTATTTAGTTTTGACGGTCTGGAAGACCAGTAGCATACACAGGAAAACAAAGCAACAAGTATACAAAACTGTGATAAAACGTGTGAAACATGGACCCTAACTCAAGCATCCGTGAAGATATTGAACGCCTTCGAAAGACAGGTACTATGGCAAAAAATTGGAGCAAAGCTAGTGAATTTGATACAACTATGAACTGTATGAATTCTTTTTGTTAAACCAGTGATTTTATTTTAGTTTACGATCCTGGTTTATTTTGATATGGATAAATATCACTGTTGATAAATATCACTGATCAACAAAGTTTTTGCCACTAGGTTACTATAAGTTTATTCGTACTTTAGTACCTGCCCTCATTATAAGACACAAATTAGTCTGCTTCTATCCCCCACATATTTTTTTGTAACTGCCACTTAGGATACTACTAGGAAACTACTGTATGATGGTTGAACAACAAGTTTTCCGTTGAAAAAGTAATTAATTGTAAGCTGCGTGTACATAAGTTCATGGTTATTTATTTCTCAGCATGCAAAGGAAGTTTATTAATCATCTTAACTGTTTTTCCTACTTTTGCGGTGCAGTAACTTTCAAAACAGTGGCGAAATTTCAGTGAGACGATGTTATTGCCATTATTTAGGCTATTCTGTGGCTCATCAAGGAAAGTCTTGGGCACCTCATATATGTTGTATGACATGCGTGAAAAATCTCACAACCTGGGCAAAAGGGATGTGACATATGGGTTTCGGAAATCGAAGATTTGTGTTATGCGAGTATAACTGAAATAAAAAAATACACTATGTAACGGTGTGCCAAATCAAACGAATGATCAACAACTAATGCCACCGATTCACCTTCGCGTTGTGGAATTACAGATGTAATCTTGAGTGCGGGACTTTTACGCTGGCAAGTGATTGGACTACCCACTTAACACCTCCTCTATCAACTCGAGAACCTAGCCTGGAGCTGTTTAACACATTACTTCAGTTTCACCATGCCTTCAATTTAGCCATTGTTTCACATTCGGGATGAGGTGCGCAGCTCACTTTCCCTTTGTGCAATACACCCAACACTTCTGCCAATTGTTGAGTGAGCGCTGTCTCTCCTCGCGGGCAGCCATTTGCCTTGCGTCCTTGTTTCGACGCAAGCAAATAGCGCAGTGCTCTATAGCGAGGAAGGCAACAAGGTAAGCGTTATCGGTACACCTCCTTACTGAGAACGTTGCCCCATATTTTTGCTCGAAGCAACCTTTTCAGTCGTTGTCCTAATTTGCTCAAAAAAACTCATCTTCCAGTCGATCAGAAGCCCCAGGTACTTATCAGTGGGTTTTGACTCGATTAATATGTCTCCAATACTGATTAACCTTACTCACAGGATTCTCTTTTTTGTCAAGATGACCACTTTGGTTTTTAGGGTTTTGTAAAATAATTTTACAAAACCCTTCTAAAATCGCGTCCTGTCTGTCCGTCTGTCCGTCTGTCTGTCTGTCCGTCCGTCCGTCCGTCCGTCCGTCCGTCCGTCCGTCCGTCCGTCCGTGTGTCACAGCAGTTTTTCTCGGAAACCACTTAAGCTAGAAGCATCAAATTTTGTATGTAGGTGTAAAGTGGTGACCTCTTCAAAGTTCAATTGCAAAAAAGTTTTATAAGCTATTTAAGGGGGGTCTCCCCATGTAGGGGAGTGACCCCCCGAAAAAAAAATTTCATTGGAGGTAGCCGATATGGGTATCAAATGAAAGGTCTTGATGAGAACTTTTCAAAACAGGCCTTAATTTGGCAAAGTTTGCTTCGAGGGGTGCACAGGGAGGGGAAATACACGAAAAATTTGTGTCCCCCCCCCTCGCGATTGGACACCTGTGATCCGAAAAATCTGAAAAAAATCAAGAATGTAGGCCTTGATGAGTACAACAACAACAAATACGTGAGAAGTCGCAATTCGCACAACTTTGTTAGTAATAGTATGATTTATAGATTTTATGTTTTCTTGAATAAAATCCTAACGGTACCCCTAAATTCTATGAAATTCAGTACGCAGATGTCGTTTTATAAGATTGATCTATCCTGAAAGTTTCATAGAGATTGAATTATATTTAGCGAAGATATAACGGTTTGAATTTTCCTGTATTACTATGGAACAATATGCGCTGCATGTATTACTATGGCAACATATGGCTATGGAACAACATGCGCTTTTTACCGACTCAGACACTACAATTTTGCTAGGATTTGCATGAAAATTTCAGGAATGATAGGTTTCATGCATACCTTTGAGAATCAGTTCAGCTAGTGGTATCAGTAATCGTAAAACAAAATAGTGGCTGTTTTAAATGCGAAGATTGGATAATTTTGAGTTATTTTTTCCCAACTTCAACGTTCAAGGTGCATGCTTTGAACACTTGATTCAATTTAATGTATGACTGAAGATGAGTGCCTACAATTAATACTCATAAGTGAAACAAGTCAAGGAGGCGGGAGGGAGCTTCTAGCAAAAGGGCTTTGTAACAACTCTAGGATTCGAAAAAATTGGAAATTAATCGATGATAATAGTACAGGAGAGTGGCCCCTGAAAAAAAAAATTCATCAAACGTAGCTGATATGAGTATGAAATAAAAGTTTTCATGGGAGCTTTTCAAAACAGTACTTAACCTGCCAGTTTTTGCCTCATTGGGGGCACAGGGGGGAAATACATGAAAAATATGTTTCCTCCCTATCGAATGGACATCTGAAATAATTATCAAGGGAGATATTTATGAGTATAACAATAACAAAAACCTCAGAAGTCTAAATTCGTTCAACTTTGTTAATAATAGTATGATCTTCGAATTTCATATTTTCTCCAATAAAATCGTCATTGACGTGCTTCTTGACTTTATTCAATCTGGTGACTGCATTTTGAAAATTGAATACAAAACCCTTCTGACATGAGCGTAGGTCTGTTTACCCAACTTGTTTTCGATGCTACTTGAACCCAGGAGCAGATGTCACTCGGTGCATTAGCATACGTAGCCTTAGTTGCGCTTATTCAATGATGCGTTCTGTGACCAGAGCCGCAACATTATCAAGTGAGACCCATCTGGCACTTCCAGTCACAGTAGCCAGTCTTGAGACACGTTCCATAGGTCTGAACCAAGGATAGATCCGTGGGCAACACCTGATATAACTTCCATTCTTCATTGGCCCGATGTCGTGTCATATAGCAGGTTTTTGTCCTTCAGGTAGTCCCCCTATTTTCGATGCTACTTAAACCCAGGAGCAGATGTCACTCGGTGCATTAGCATATGTAGCCTTAGTTGCGCTTGTTCAATGGTGCGTTCAGTGACCAGAGCCGCAATATCATCAAGTGAGACCCATCTAGCACTTCCAGTCACAGTAGCCAGTCTTGAGACACGTTCCATAGGTCTGAATCAGGGATAGATCCGTGGGCAACACTTGATATAACTTCCATTCTTCGTTGGCCCTATGTCGTGTCATATAGCAGGCTTTTGTCCTTCAGGTAGTCCCTCAGATGCCGCATTAGATATTCTGAAACTTGAAAATAGTTCTACAGCGTATCCAGAACATCCACTCATCTAGTGGAGTTAAAGGGGTTCCTAAAGGCGAGTGTTACCAGTACGACGATCCGTCACTTAATGTGCCTGCTTACCTTAGACTTTCGGACCATGCTAACCACCTCTGCAATCGCATAAATGGTGGAGCAGCACTAATTGCGTCAGTAAGTCTTTCCTTAATACGTTTCTCTAGCACTTTCCCAGCCATGTCTAGCATGCACAATGGGCGGTATGCAGACAACGGTCTGGGATGCCCCTTTCTCTTGATGATCAGCAATAGCTTCGCCACTTTTTGTCGTACCAGGAGAACTCCGTCCCGTAGGCAAGCGTTGAATGTGCTGAGCAGCAAGTTAGGACAATGGTGGTGGATAAGTTGCAACACATCAGCTCGAATACCATCTGCACCTGGAGCCTCCTCACTTTCAATGAAAGGACTGCCTTTTCCAGTTTCTGCTGTGTGAAGAGTGGACACTTGACTGCTGCTCCACTGTAGAGAGCATCATCATGAACTGGAAGGAGTGCCTGTACTAGCTTTTCTATCTTTTTTGCATCATGTATGCAAGGAATCCATAGGGCACCAAGTTTCAGCATAATTAGCTTTTCACCAGGTCTCCATGGAGCCTTGTTCACATTATCTACTAGATCTTGCCAGCAGCAAGCCTTGGTATTATCCATCAATTCTCAAAGGCATTTTCTGGTGGACTTATATGCAGCTTAACGGAAGCATGCCTCGTTACAGTTCTGTGCTCATTGAGTCTCACGCCGAGGCATGTGACACTGCTTTTTCTTTTCAGCGATTTCAGTTGACCACCAGTAAACTGAGGGCTTGCCGTGTTGGGATTTTGCCAGGGCATTGAAATGCTGCAAGCGGTGGCGATGATGTCGTAGTTAGTTCACAACATCATGAGCTGCCAGTTCTTCTATTCCCTGATAATTATCCTGCAGTGGAGCATCTGCCATGGACACGTTTATGAACCTTTCTATTTCCGTCCTTAAGATGTTCTACCAAATTGTAGAAGGTCGAGAGCACGGACATTGCTAAACAACATCACGGCTTTCAATCAGAATGCACTGATGATCACCGGCTGAGTAGTCCTCTAATACTCTTCAATTTTGTATCCTCAATACTAAGGACTACGAGGTGAATGTCACGTCCGGTATGGTTCCTTCGCAGCCAATACAGTAGAAAGTCAATGTATTTCCGGTATTTAGCTCAACGAGCGCCATCCTCGTAGCCAGTTCTGGGATTTGTTTTTCCCATAGAAATGCTAAATGTATGCCTCAACTGATTGCTTTAGTGTTGACGTTTCTCCCAGTGATCACGTTGCCATCTGCATTTGAGGCAGTACCCTCCAAAGCATTAAGTTTGGCCTGGAAAGATGATATCGGTTCGTTCCGCGTTAGATACACACTAAAGAAGGTGGTCAGTGAGCACCGAGCACTCATGAAACCGTTTCCCCTTTCACAGCTCTTTCCCTGGAAACCACTGTTCCGAACCGAGCTCGCGGAAGTACAAGCTTAATTGTGATACTGCGATGCAGAACTTTCATCGTGGTATAGCTCACTCAGCAACAAAAGGTCAGCTTTTATGTCAAGCAGGTTTTTGGGTGATTGAATTGCGATGTAGGCTTACCTGCAGGATACGGTTCATCGAAATTCTGATTTGGCCTTGGTTAGGGCTTTCTGGAAGACAAAACACTAGGATACCATGATCCAGAACTTTTATCGTCGTGTTGCTCACTCAGCAGCAAAAGGTTGGCTTTCATGTCCCTCGGAAACTGCTTAAGCAGGCTTTGGGTCGTTGAACTACGGTGTAGGCCTACCTCCAGGATACGGGTCACTAAAGTTCTGTTATTTCCCTGATTTCAAGACGTGGCCAAGATCCTTGCAAAAAATACAATGTGCCTTTTTTATACTCTTTTCTTGTATGTTCCATTTCACCGCGTTTGCAACATAGGGAACTCCCATGAGGTCCTTTGCATATTTGTGTGGAGTGACCATAGCTTAGGCATTTGAAACATTGAAAAGGCGTTGCTCTTTGCTACATCCTGCAGACAACCCACCGTAATCTTACTTTGCCTTAATTCAGAAATTGTTCGGCGTCGTTGTCGGTCATTTTCGGGTATTTTGTGAACGAGTTTTTTTGCATTTTCTTCACTTCTTTTGCCAGCACTGTCTAGAACTCGTGATCCATCATTCTATACCCACCAAATGCCTCTTTCTTTCTGCATTCAACCCGATCCGCTTCGTTTGGACTAGGCGCCATCGTAATATTGATGTTTAGTTGGGGAGCTACCCGCGCATGCAAACAGTCCAAAGGATTATTTTTTGAGTGCTTGGAAATTATTGCATATCTGTAGGGGAAAGTGAAGCATATAATTGCATTTCTCCTTGTTGGAGTAGTTGACAGTTGGTTCTCATGCTTGTTCACTTTTTGCCTGCCGATGGCTTCATGGCAGAAATAAAACTCTTCAGATATTCCACGAACAACTCCGTATTAGACAATACACTTGAAGTCGACAGACCAAGAGGTCCCGGGTGAGCATTATCAATCATTTCATCCTTGAAGCAGACAAGGTAGAAAATGATTGCTCGTGGAATGAATAAACCAGGCTATCGTGGTCACTTTTAGTCCCCTTTCACCAAAAGTGGCCATTATGACCAATGGAGCAAGAGGTCTCACACATTCTGAGTTTATATCTTGAACAGATATCCCTAAGCTTATAAAAAAAAAAGTTACGATTCCTTTGTTGAAACAAGCCATTCTCACTAAGCTGGTGACTTTGTGCTCACGGAAAGATATTCTCCCCTCCTGGATTCTCTGAAGTGGCTATACGACTGTCAATCAGCAGCATTGTTAACATTCTGCGAGCCGGACATGTTAATGTTGTAAGCTTTTTTATATTGGAAAGCTAATAATTTCATTTCTTCGACAAGAACACCATAGTTACATTGTACTGCTTTTATAATATATGAAAGCAATTTTTGCTAGGTACTTTCCCTTACAAGTTACGCATTTTGCCCGCCTTTCCAGAAGCTTTTTGATGCCGGTATCGAAGAATTTCTTGGGCAACTCGGACAGCCATGTGCGCACGAATTCCTCTACCTCATCGTCGGTGTTGAATCTTTGACCTTCGAGGGTTTTTTTCAGTGGCCCAAATATGTGATAGTCACAGGGTACTAAGCTCGGACTGTAGGAGGGGGGAGGGCATTCCAGTTCCTCCTTTCCCGATTCCGATATTGTATCGAGCGTGAGACGCGCGGTATGAGGGCGCGCGTTATCCTGGAGAAGAATCGCACTTCATGCTGGGATGCTCCTACGTTTCGGGCGTTATTTTTCAAAATTGAAGATGTTTGTGGATGATAGACTCTGCATTACCAATACTGATGCCGAGTTCAGCCAGAATGCATCGAACATTCATCCTACGGTCCTCCAAAATGAGTTTTTTACGTAGCAAATGTTGTCTGGTGCGGTGCTGGTTTGCGGTCGATAATCATGCGGCTCATTCTTGACAGTTTCGCGACCATCCTGGAATGCTCTGGACCATTTAAACACAGCAGCCCTACTCAGGCACTCACTATGAATCTGTTTTCGCAAAAGCAGAAAATGTCCGTGTTTTCAATGCCTTCCCACACTTAAAAACAAATGACAATACGTTGCGCAAAAGCGGTCAGCACTTGACGTTCACTCATGGTCGTAGCACGCGCGTAAAACATCAACTCCCAACAAAAACTATGCCACACTGTTCATAAGGGACCCAGCTTTTACATACTTAAGCAACGATCTTCAAAACATACATGCGCACCATCTACAGCGTTTGTCTCCATCATATTTAAACCACCCTCGTATATAAATAACAGTACTTACTGCAGTGTTCTGCACTTCTTTTTTGTAAAGATTGAATTCTAACAAGCAAGCGATTGTGTTTGCTTACTCATTAATATAGCTGCTAACATATTATGTAAACGCTAGATTCGCTAGTAGAGTTCAAGAATCGTAATAACAATTGTCTTAAAGTAAAACCGTCCCAAGGTACATTTCTTTTCCCTCTGAATGTTTTCTCAATTCCTGGGCTATTTAAACTAGGAATGTATCTTTCTGGTTGTCGTTTAAAGAGTCAAGTCTGTTCAGATCTTCATTTATTGGCTTACATGAAAATTTAACCCTAAATGTATTATTAAATAGAGAATTGGCCTGCAGATATCAAATAAACCTGAGAGCCAAGAATTCCATGTATGTCTGGAATGGTATGGTCTTTAGCAAATGGCAAGTGACAAAAACATCAACCAACTTGAAAAATCTAAGTATTTCTTCTAATATTTCTGCTAATAAAAAATTTAAGTTGAAAGAAGTATCGTGTAGCTTAAATATCAAAAATACTAACATTAATGATAAGCATACACCAACTAGAATAAATCTTAATCTTAATTCTAATGTAGATACCAATCAAGCAAGCCATTATTTCCCAATGAATGATATCCTGGCACATCACTCATCTTCCCAAACACAAACTGATAGCAATATTGGAAGTTTGCAACCAGAGAGCTCCAATATTTTGAGTGAAGATTCTATTATCTCTCTTTCAACCTCTGAAAGCAACAGAATAGCGAATGAATATCCTAATTTTGTACATGGTAGTGTAGAAGTTTCTTGCTTACCATCTCCTTGATCGAGTACATTTTGAATCCACTAATACCTCCAGTAGTGAAAGCCACAATCGACTCCAGTAACGATATGGAAGGCAAATATCTCCTTTCCCGTGTTAGAGATCATAAAATTTATGAAAATGTCCGACTTTTTCTGGCATACACGTACAGTGCTGCTGACTGCTTGCATTGATGGTAAAACCAAAGCAAACATTCTGGTTATGATACAGCGTGAAGGCCTTCCCATAGATATTGGTACCCTCCGTAGGCTTTATATTAGATGCTATGAGGAATTAGGTGTAACATCAGCACAAACTAATAAAGATCTCAAAACATACGGGTCGCATGTGAGCTCTAATTAGATATCAGCACTACAAAGATGTAAAGAGCGTCATCGTAAGTTTTTTCGTCCCCAATAACGCACTCACTTCTAAACGCCTCAGACTCTTTTACCACAATTGCGCAGGTATAAGAGGAAAAACTAATGAACTATATCTGGACGCCAAACCATGCCATTTTAATGTTCTTTCCTTAAATAAAACGTGGTTGAACGAGTCTTTTCTTAGTGAGAAGATTCTCGATGAAAACTGGACTATTTTTAGAGACGACAGAGATTCTCATAGCACACGGCAATCACGTGGAGGAGGTGTCTTGATTGCAGTCGTTTTTCAGTGAGTCCATAAGTACAGTCTCTAACAATTCTTACCAGCACATAGTTGTCCGCATCAAAATGGCAAATGTAAACTGGTATATAGGGGCTTTTATATCCCTCCAAGATCTCCTGAAGAAATTTACAGTAGTGCGTGTGATGTAATTTCTTCATTAGCTGCTTCCACCAATGAAGAAGACATAATTATCATCACCGGGGATGACATTTATGGTCGATGAATCTACTCCCAGTTAATCTTCTCAACAGTATAGACTTCAACATTATTAGCACCCTGTATGGCAATGATTTGCAGCAAGCTGCTCCGACCCCCAACTTTCATGGTAATTGGTTAGATCTCATATTTACTAATGCATATGACGACGTTGTAGTGAACACAACAAGCGATGCGGAACATTTATTTTCCAATAGCCACCACCATTCCGCAATTTCAGTTGAATTAACTACTACGGATAGCGCATGCCATCTTTCGTACAATAATTGTATTGTATTTGACTTCCTTAATGGCGACTATGATAGCATTAACAAACATCTCCACAATATTGACTGGACTGGTACGCTTTCAACGTTAGATACAAAAGACGCTGTAGATTGTTTCTACAATATTTCCATGGACGCCGTTGAGAGATATGCACCCAAAAAGAATAAAGAAAAATAAGCTCTCTGACGATTTGCGCCACTTGCGAAATCAAAGGAATAAGCTCCACAAAATAATTCAAAAAAAAAGATCAAACGTTAGCCAAGAAATTAAAAATAAATATGAGGAGCTGGGAAAAGAGTTTCAACTCAAATTTCGGAAAACATATAATCAGTCGTAAATTCAGCATCTCTCATCGAAGAACTTGGCATTTTCGAAGATGATATATCCAATGCAATAGAGACGCTTGATCTAAATAAAGGGCCTGGTCCTGATTTACTCCCTCCTCGCTCCTTGTTTCACTGTAAAGTGCAATTGATTCCACCTCTGCATATCATTTTTAATAAATCCCTCACTTCTGGAATTTTCCCATCGATTTGGAAGAAATCCCACTTTATTCCAATTTATAAAAATAAAGACAAGGTGTCAGTTGAAAATTATAGAGGCATCGCAAAACTATCAGCAATTCCGAAACTTTATGAAAAAATAGTCTGTTCAAAAATATCGCCCATCATTGAGCCTCGGCTGAACGACCAACAGCATGGTTTCCGGAAAAACCGGTCAACAGTTACAAATCTCTCGGTGATGGTTTCTAGTGTCCTTTGTGAAATGGAAAAAGGCCATCAAATCGATGCAATTTACACCAACTTCAGTAAAGCGTTTGATCGTGTCAACCACAAAATCTTGAGAAAAAAATTTAAAAAATTCGGTATCTGTGACCCTTTGTTAGAATGGTCCGACTCGTAATTCAAAAATAGGACGCAAATCGTCTAATTTCAAGGATATATGTCCAAAGAAATAAATGACTTCTCCCGTGCACCTCAAGGCAGCCATCTTGGTCCCATACTTTTTAACATCTTCATTTCGGATCTCTCTGTTATCTTGTCGGACATTCCGCATCTATTTTATGCAGACAATCTCAAGCTTTTCAAGGTGGTAACGTCTCCGAAGGATACGGAATTCCTTCAAAACAAGTTAAACTCTCTTTTAGAATGGTCAGAAAATACCTACTCTCTCTGAATTTCGAAAAATGTCAGATAATAAGTTTTTCCCGTAAAAACTCTGTCCTTGCCATTGATTATTATCTTGACTACCGCAAACTTAAAAGAGTGGACAGCGTTGTACACCTCGGTGTTATTTTGGGCAATAAATTACGTTTCAATCTGCATTATGATGAAGTCCTTGGTAGAGCTCCTCGGCTTCATCAAGCGTCGATCCAAAAAATTTCAAAATATTTGCGTATCGAAGACATTATATCTCTCCTTAGTACGCCCCATTCTTGAATACGCATGTCTTATTTGGGATCCTGTTTTCAACGTTCACAGTGACCGACTCGAGTGTGTTCAAAAACAATTTATCTTATTTGCACTGAGATCGCTATATGATCCGAGGAATTTTGAAGTTCTACCCTCCTATGAGCTTAGGCTGTGAATTCTCAATATACCATCACTTGCTTCCCGTAGGACTATGATAACTTGTTGTTTCGCTTTTGATGTCCTCAGAGGCTCAATTAAAATACCATTTTTAACTGATATTGTAGAATAAAAGTACATGAGCCATTGCGAGCCACTAGGCATTCTCGTCAATTAGTTGAAGAGCGGCATAATACAATCCATGCAGATAATGGGCCGATTAACAGGTGTTACAAAAAGTTTAAATCACTTAGTGCATATTACTCCCCAAGCATTTCTAGACCCCATTTTAAAGCTCTATTATCAAATGTCCTTTCATCTTAATTCCATCACGCACCCTACCCTCAAAACATATTTTATTGTAATAGCACATTTCATATGTCATAATTTTTATATTTATAAATTAATTCTTAATTGTACTATTAAGAAATTATTGTGATTTTTTTTAGTATAAAGCTAATTTTTTTAATATTTCTTATACCAGTGCCTTGCTTGACTAAGTAAATAAATAAATGAGGCAATTGAAATAAATATTATCGTTAAGTTCATCCTATTATTTCACTTGTGGCAATATTTCAACCACTGATCATTATGGTGATTTTTTCCTCTATCCAAATTCGTACTAGTGGGATGCAATCAGTTAGTTCCATTACATATGACAGTATCCTTCCTATGCTATTATTAGTTTTATCGGTAATTCCAGTTAGTTTTTATGGCAGTTTAAAAGTGTAACTAAATATGCATTTACCATAAGAAAATGACATTGGTTTTCTGCAAATAAAATTTAATAATTCAGATTAATTTCCACTACTCTTTATCTTTTCTAAAAATTTAACTGTGAAGCTATGGAACAAAAATTCAAAGAATTTTCATCAATTTATTTTTAGTCGCTCCTTCCAAATATTATTCGCTTGAAGTGCATCAATCGATACAAGCAACTTTAATCTACAATGATTTTCACTTTTCCATTACAGGTGGCGAAATTTTCACAGCAGCACAACGCGCTCCAACCATACACTCCAATCAAATCGACCCACAAAGAAAATCTACACGAAAAATTCAGCTTCTCGACCGAAACATCGTCGTGGCCGTTGCAAAAATAAAGAACGTTGTAAAAAAGTCCTTTCCAGCTCAAATGCAAGACCAGTTACAAATCTCACAGCGACAGCCACTGTAATCGACCATTCTTCGGGCTCAATTCGCAATGAAATCACCACCCTGGCTTTGTCCGCACGAAACACAAATACCTCAGAGATACAGAATGAAAGTTTCGTGGAAACCGCAAACCTCCCGCAAATCGTTGAGTACAAATCAATGAAGCAGGAAAACAAAGTAGTCGAGAACGACAATAATGTTTCGCCCCAAGAATTCCAAATTCAAATGAACCGTCGTCGAACGAAAGGACAACGTGGGGGCAAAAGGAAGGGTGGTAGTAGCGGCGGTAACGGTGCTGCAGATGGTACTGGGGTCAGTCTTGGTCGGAAAGCCCGGTTCCGAAATAATCCGGAAAATAAAATTCGAAACAAGTTGTCAAAGGAGGAGAGAAGGAAAAAATTGAAGGAAAAGCAGGAAAAACGAAAACGTTTAAGGTTTGAACGGATGGAAAAGCGGAGACGGAAAAAGTTGTGGAATTCAGGTCAGTACAGTTTGCGTTGAGAATTTATAGAATCATTTGCGACTGAAACGAATGGAGGGTTGTGGGAATGAAAATGGATGTGAAGGAAGATTCTACTCGTCCTTATTCTTGTTGCATGCAATCTTTGTTACAGTGTTCATAGGATAATCTGCAAGGACGTTGTCGTTCTCAAGGATCCTTTGATGCAATCAATAGTCTTGGCAAAACTGTTGGTATAAAATTCTATCTTCCATTATTTGAAGGCCATAGTGATATTGTTGATTATTCGTATCGTTGATCCTTATACTTTGAATAGGGCTTAGAATATAATGAACTTGAATTTACTCTTAAAAGGACCCATTCTTCTATATAAATATCATATTTCATAAAGTATTTAAATAATACTTTTGCATTAGATATGTATGTAAATGAACATTTCTCGAATTTTATCCTCAGCAAATATGTATATGTATTGATGAATATGTTATTATGACGGTATCATAAGAATAGTACGAGTACAGTAAAACGCCACTTATCCAGCCTTATTGATGCCATCCCTAGTCTGGATACTAAAATAGTCCAGTTTATCGGCAGAACTATATACACAGTAAAAACATGGACCCATATTATAAAATGAATACTTAAAATCTACTCTCACCAGTCGAAAAACGAGTTCATTTTTAAGACTTTCTTCTCATGGAGTGATTTTACTTGGAGTATGTGTTAACTAGCACCCTAGCATCCTCCTATCTGTGAGTAATTATTTGCTCACCGTAATTATATTTATTTAAGAAAAGCGCGGATAGTCGGATAGTGTTTATTTTAGAGTGCTTGACGTCTTAGGATTCCCAGGGTAGTGTTAGGAGTCTGTCTACTGTGTCAAACCGTTTAAGTGCTTTGACGCGTATGTATTTTTCAACAGTTTCCATCCTGAAGTCGTTGAACTCGTATGTATCGGTATTTCTAAACATAACATGTGACTCCAAAGATCTTTCTGATAGCTTTGTTTTCTATCGATTGTAGTGTCTTATTGTTGGTCCGTGCCATCCGGTAGACGGCGGTACTACCATACAGTAGCGCCGGTCGTATTATCTGCTTGTAGATCAGCAGACCGCTCTTAAAATTGAGTCTTTTGGCCTTAAGGAGTGCGTAAAGCTGGGAGTAGGCACCGTCGCAATGTCCTCGTTTGTTATGTGTGTTTTAGCTCCAGGAAAGTTTGTTTTCGAATGTCACTCGCAAGTTTTTGGCTGTTCTTGATCAGGCAATATTTTCGTTGTCAAAAGTCAGAGCTTTCGGTTGCTGTCATCTTTTTCTAGTTGTAGGTAATGCCTGGGTCTTGCCTGTGTTTAGCTTAATCTTCCACTTCAGAAAATACTCCAAAACCATGCTTAAAAAGTGGTGCATTTTGGTAGTGATAACTTTTACTTGTCTTGATGAATAAAAAATACGGGCGTCATCAGCAAATAGGGCCTTGTGAACGTCTAATGGCAGTCGAGGCAGGTCTGCCGTAAAGATATTGTCTGACATTAGGGAAATGGATGATCGTTGTAGGGATCCAGCTTGAATTTGATGCAAGCTTGAAAGATGGTTGTCAACTTTGACACGAAATGATTTGGCTTGTAGGAAGGAGCCAATGATTTGGATAAACTATAGTGGCATTTGAAATTCATGCATTTTGTGAATGAGTCCTGCATGCCAAACTTTATCAAAGACTTTTGGCAATGTCAAACATAACTAAGCCCATTGACTTCTTGCAGCTTAGCCCTATTTCAATATGTTAGACCACCCTAGTAAGCTGGAATCCTGCGAAATGTGTTGGCTTGAAGCAAAATCGTTCTTCTAGAAATATTTCTTTTGTGGTTACAGCCTCTGTTGGTTGGTTTAGTAGCACCTGCTCTACTATTTTTGACAAAGAAGCTAATTGGCTGGTAAGTCACCAGTTTTCTGGAAACAGATTTTGGAGAACAATAACAATTACCGATTTTCATATTTTGGGGTATTTTGTCAAGCATTTAAAGTCACTGTTAGCACTTTGGGGATGTTATTCGGGAGCCATTTTACCATGGTATTTGATATTTAATCAAATCCTGGTGCTTTTTGTCTGTTTAGTAGTCGTATGATGTCTTTTATCTCTTGAAGACAAATACTATATATTCGGTCTGCAATGTCTGCCCTCATGAATCTGTTGGTCAATCGATTTACACGACCTTCATGTTTGTCAAGGCTCTCTTCATCGGATGACTTCTTATAGATCTGCTATTCCAGAGTATTCACGTTATGAGAACGGTCGAATTTAAAACCGTAAGGGCATTGAATTTGTGGTATTTGTATTTTAGCTTTCATACGAAAATATTTGGATGTCCTTCAAAAACCATCGCACCCAGGCTTCAGGCTTTGCAAGAAGCTCTTCCACTGTTTATCACAGAACTTTGATATCCGATCACGAATTTTATTTGTCATTTGATTTGCTCCATGGCATAATATACAATCACCACTGTTCATAGCTCTTCTTCGAACTCGACCCCTCCTCCTTATGAATTCTTTGATTTCAATAGGGAGTTCATATGGATTTGATACCCTTGTCAAAGCTGTGACTGTGTCGTCTTCTTTTGAATGTACTATTTCATCTGTGTTTTCCTATAATTTTTTCAGTTTCGCTGGCTGTTTTAGGTATTCAAGTATTCGTTTCTTTAGCCATTGTAATTTAAAAAGCTTACCAATCATTTTTTTTCCTTACTCATAGGGGTTTGTCTATGTGTTTCCCTCCAATTAAGAAAAACACTGGTTTGTGATCGGATGAAAGTTTTTCGAGGACTTAAATGCGGAAATCGTTAAAGGTACATGAAATACCGATATCATGAGGGTAACTATTCCGGTCGCCGTAAAGCGTTGGCTCGTTGGGGATATGCAGGCTTAGTGGATTACTTGTGATGAATCAATTTAACTTAGTCCCATAATGGTGCTTTTCACAACTCCTCAACCTTGGTGATAGGCATTGCAGTCTTTGATAAGTAGTATAGGACCCTGTACGTCCAGAAATTTTTTGATACACATTGTGACAAAAAAGTACCCGGAAATTGCAAATGAAATGCAAAATATTGGATATTCTAAAAAGTATTGACCTTATTTTTTCATTTTTCGATAGAATATTTCTTTTAATTAAAATGGATTTTGAGTACATATTGTCCATTATTATCTGCTCTTTTGCCATTTTTGGCTAGAGCCATTCCATCTGTGTAGAACTTCTGTGGTTTATGGGCAAAAAACTTGGCCAAGTGATTTTCACAGTCCCTTTTTGAAGTGAATTTCTTTTCATTAAGGAAATTTTGCAGAGGCCGAAACAAATGGTAGTCTAGTGGTGCAAGGTCTAGACTAAAAAACTTCCCAGCCAAGCTCTGTCAATTTTCGCCGGACCATCAAAGATGTGTGTGGTATGGCATTGCCATGATGGAAGACAACACCCTTTCTTTTGATCGATTTTGGCCGGTTTTTTTCAACCGCTTGTTGCAATCTGGTTAACTGCTGACAGTACAGAGCCGAATTGAATGTTTGGCCAGGTTCTAGCACCTCATGTTAAACGATTCCCTTCCAATCCCACCATATACACTACTTTAATTTATTTGGTGTCAATCGTGGCTTTAAAGTCGTTTGTGATGATTCACCTTTTTTTTGACCATGATCTTTTTCGAATGGTATTATCGTATCTTACCAATTTTTCATCGCCCGTAATTTTTTGCTTCAAAAATGGCTTGATTTCGTTGAGTTTTATTAGCATTTCGCAAACGGAAATTCGGTCGATCAAATTTTTTTCTGTTAATTCGAGTGGCACCCAAACGTCGAGCTTTTTTGTGTATCCAGCCGCACGCAAATGGTTCAAAAGTGTTTGGTGATAGATATTTAGTTCCTTAGCAATGTCATGTATTGGTCTCCTTCAATTTTTCGTAAGATTTGATCGACTTTTTCAGTGATTGGTTCACCTAAGCGAGGTGCATCTTTGACATCAAAATTTCCAGAACGGAAGCGAGCGAACGCTATCTTGACTGTGCCTCCTGATAAAATATATTGACCGTAGATGCCACAAATTTTTTCACTAGCCTACAATGCATTCTCACCTTGATCGTAGCGATATTGTCAAATGTAACGAATTATTTCAGAAATTTTAATCATTTTCAAATGAATACAACTTTTGACACGAATGACGAACTACAAAACTGTCCATATGAAAATTGTAGACTGGAATGTCACCTTTCAAATGCATGTCAGTTTGACTCAATATGATTAGTATTGCCCGATGTATGACAACGAACACCATCTAGTGACAAAAAAGGCTCAATACTTTTCAGAATATCCAATATTTAATTATTCATCAATATTTATTTTGTCGCCTTCAAAGTAATCTCCATCAGATGCAATACAATTACGGCAAAAATTTTTCCAGTCCTCGAATCACTTTTCATAAGCACTTTTTGGGATCGCCTTCAGCTCCTTCAGCGAGTTGTGTTTTATCTCTTCGATCGACTGAAAACGGTTTCCACGGAGTGGGAATTTCAGTTTGGAGAACAAGAAAATATTACACGGAGCCAAATCTGGTGAATACGGCGGTTGATCGATGGTATTTACGCTTTTTTAGGTCTTTGTAAAAATTTTTTTTTACAAAGACCTACTAGTTTCGCGACCTGTCTGTCCGTCTGTCCGTCCGTCTGTCCGTGCGTGACAGCTGGTTTCCTCAGAAACTATAGAAGCTAGAATGCTCAAACTTTGTGAAAAGGTCAAAAGTGATGATCTCTCAAAAGTTAAGGCCTTAACAAAAATTTAAAAAATGTTTAAGGGGGTCCCCCCTAATAACGAATTGGCACTTAAAAAATTTTTTTCATCAAAGGTAGTCGAGTGGGGTATCAAATGAAAGGTCTTGACTGGAACTTTTAGAATCTGAATTAGGGGGTCCAGGGGTAGGCAAAATGTACCCAAAATTTGTGTCCCCCCCCTCGTGATTGGACACCTTTCAGCCGAAAAATCTGAAAATTATCAAGAACGTGGACCCTAATGAGTACAAGGGCAACAAATACCTTAGAAATCGAAATTCGCTCAACTTTGTTAATAATAGTATGATTTGTAGATTTTACATTTTTGCCCATAAAATCAAAACGGTACCTTTAAGCTTCTTGAAATTTCGCAATTATATATACTAACATAAAATATATAGGTTCACAAAATTTAATTGAGATCGAATCATAATCAAGTGAGTTATAGCCATTTCAATTATATGGAATTACAACAACCATAACACGTGTTTATGGTTGATATAGGGTTTTCCAATAAGAGGTGTTATTTTGATATTAAAAGAAAAATGCCATTTTCAATACAAATGATCGAATGTTTATTTCATTATAAAGAAGAAGATATGCCGTTAATAGCAATAACTAACATTGAGCAAACAACCACTACGCCACGCTTACAGGACCACATCCTCTTCATGAAATTTTTTATAACCAAATCGCAAAGTGGCTGCCCTATGTCCTAGATAGCCTCACGAATTTCATCTTTGAGATCTTGAATCGACGCTGGGCTATTGGCATAGGCCTTCTCTATCACGTGGCTCCAAAGGAAGAAGTCGCAAGGTGTTAAATCAGAAGATCTATTCAAAATAGCATCTCAAATTGGAAAACCCTATATATATTTAAAATTGACTTAGGCACTTTTATTTTCTTTCAATTTTCATGAAAATTAAGGAATAGTGTTTAACTTGAACATGTTCAATCGGCCGAGCTTTCAGAAAAATCACTTAAGCTAGATTAAAATGGCGGCTGCACTGTGCTTATGAAAGAAACTGTGCATCTTTTGTATAAATTTGAACGATTTCATATCTAAGTATTGGATGAATAATTCAAGTTATCGATTCACGCCATTAGAAAACTTTTTTCTATCCCTAGGATGTTTACAAAGACCTTCTAGTAGGAGCACTCTCCTGCTTACTCAACTTGTTTCATAATGTATACTCGTACAATGAGCATAGGCGTATTTAGGGAGCTATACACCGAGACTACCATGAATTCAAAAGAAGCCATCCGCGCATTAATTGCGGTGGGCTCCGGAGTTTGTAAAATATGAAATTATGGCTCATAGGGTAGGGTAGAACGGCTGAGAAATCCAAGGGTTTTCACTCACAGTCACAGACTTCGCCATATGATTCCGAAGAAGTTTCAATATGAAGATATCGACTTTTGTCACTTCAGCAGTTTGATAAATTCTTCTATTCGATATATAATGTTTCCAATCCGTCTCAGGCTTTCTGTACAAACCAGTACATACACGAAGACATTTCCTTTCGAGAACTCTTAATTTTTCCATCGTACTAACGCTCTGGTTGTACCAGATTTGACATCCATATGTCAAAACTGGTCTAACTAGGGTCTTATAATAGATAATTTGACCTTTCGATCAATGTATTTGGAATGAAAGAGTCTTCGTAGGGCTATGACTACTTTTAAGTGCCTTACTGAGCATAATTTTCACATGTTCAGTATAGTACAGATACTGATCGAGATAAACACCGAGTATTGAACACAGGATTTATGTGGAACTCGTTCTGAACTACCCTCGCCAGCTATGATGTGGAAATCTTTCCAATTACATTTCATGTCTTAACTGACCCACTGCAGCGATTTTCGAAACAAGATTGTTTCACACTTTTGATTTACATTCGCCAATTGTCAGTGTACAGCTGCACATCATTGAACATTTTTTGGAGATTGCTCTGAACTATTGAAGCTTCTCGGTCTACCGTATAGATGATCAGATCATCAGCAAACGCTACCAATGATCGCGTTGGCAAGTCATTAAAATCAAACCCGTTCAATAGCTTGCGAATGAAGATTGAAAAGAGCAGAGGTGCAGTAACTTGAGGCGCAGATCTTGAATTTGCGCATTGTTGTCAGATTTCCATCAGTTACAACAAACGATTTCCCGTGTAACATATTACACATCATGACGACAAGGTGTCTGGGGAACTTATCCTGAAGGAGTTTAGAAATTAGTCCATCTAACCACACCGTATCGAAGGCTTTCTCCAAATCAATGAGACATGATCCAACACATTTTCTAGCATTTAGCTTCCAACAGATGTCTGAGGTTACTTTCGTTATTGCATGTGCGGTCGAATCCCTGGCACGAAAAGCAAATTGGCAATTCGGCATCAACTCATATTCCTCAATGTGGGAATTTAATGCTCTGTTGATTATCACTTCAAACACCTTGCTGATGTTATGCAGCAAGCTGATTGGGCGATAGCTTTTCGGGCACGAAGAATCTTTTCCTTTCTTCAAGATCGGAAATACCTTAGCCTTTTTCCACTCATTTGGAAAATATGAATTGCTCAACATGTTGTTTAATAATCAGATTCAAGCTCGGTATGAGGTCAGATGTTAATGTTTCATTGAAATGAAGAATTGATTAGCCGTTCAGGCTTGATTTGAAGTCGAAAACTTTTGCTTCAACGACATCTGAAAATATTTCATTCCCTCTCTCAGGATTTGGTAGATGAACCAATTGTTGTCTTCCAATCAGGGCAAGTTATGCAATCTCTCACATATAATCCTGTTTCCATTTCTATTTGGAGTCGTACTATCAATTTCGATAGCAGCCCTATCGAGAAGATTTATCTCATCACTAGTGACTTCAAGATTCGATACTTTCACAGAATATGCTATTCACTTTCGCGATAACGCCATCTGGGTCCTGTAGGCTAATACCGCTTAATTTCCCCGCCCATTGATTGCTGACCCCACTCCTGAAGATGACCGGATTAAATTCCGGACATTCTTCAGGTGTAATTTTAACAAAGCCAACGAGGGAAGGTTGTTTTCCAAAAATTGTCGATAAATATTGTTGACGCGAGTGAGAAGCAGGCTTTTCAATTTTTTCAACCTTGCGATAGATGGTGTTTCATATCCTTACATATTGTTTCGATTTTTAATCTTGGGAACGACTTTCTCAATTGTTTCTATCTATTTCATCATCAGTTAGATTCCTGTTATTAGGAACCATTGAACAAGAGTTGCCATCATCAGAAGGGGGACATTGCTTCTGGTACTCCCGATTAAACTTCTTTTGAAACTTTCCCCAGTCTTTTTGACTGAAATTCAACTGATGATTTTCATTTTGAACTAGAATGAGGAAGAAATCATTCCTTTGATGATTGATTTCCATTACGATTGCGTTATGGTCGCTATCATAAGGAAGCACTTGCAGTTTCCGTTGAGTACTATGAAAGCTAAATTCATGTCTTGCGTCGGCAATGCAGAGGTCCAAATATGAATTTGTCCTAGGGTATGTTGGGAATTCCGAACAATATAGATTGCACCTGTATTCAATTTGGTTCTCTGTTATCCACGATTTCAGGAATATACTTCTTGGATTATTGGTGGCGTTCAGGTCACCAGCAAGAAAATAATAAGTATGCAGCCTGTTCAATTCGAGTATTTCAAACATGGAACTGAGTTCCTCCTTGAGCTTGAGAACAGTTCCACCATTTGCATAGGCAGAGATAACGAAGAGGTTTTTCCCACCTGGCAGTGAAATTTTGATAACGGACACTTCAAGAGATTCCAAGCTTTTGAATTCAACTTTTTCAATATTTTGGAAACCAATATCCCGGTACCACCCCATCACCTATTACCCTATCGTTTCTTACGAATTCAAAATCCTTGAATGTCAGGGAGTACCATGAATTGAGGTGGGTTTCAATGAGAAGCATAATGTCAAGTTTTTGCTTAACAATTAATTCAAGGCGATAATCACGCCGATGTATAGTAACAATGCAGTTAACGTTGATCGAGATGAGACAAATCCTACCCATGGAAATGTGGCTGGCTGACATGTTGGTCTAAACGTTGAAAAACGAAATTGATTTTTTGGTTTATTTTTCAAGCTGTTGGTAGATTTTGAGATGCAGCTCATTATTGCCACTTACATTATTTATTTTATTTACAGTGTTGTCTGCTGGTCGTCTAGCAGCAAGTGCAAACTATACCCCGGGTTTGACGAAGTTGGGAGATTATAAATTGTGATTTACTTTGGTTTGTTTTGGAGAAAGTTTAACTCTTGCATCTTGATACCGAGGGCATCCTCGATATGATGCTTGATGACCAAATATACCGCAATTAACACAGTATAGTTTTTCTTTTGGCTTCATCTGAGCCAATTTGCATTCACGGGGGGCTGAATATCTTTACATATAACACACCTATATTTCATGGCGCAATTGGCAGCCGGATGCCTGAATCTTTGACACCTATAGCACTGGTTGACCTCACTTTTCTGGAGGCGTTCCCACCTCACCACGCGGAAGTTCAAGTATCGTATTTTTTGCAGGGCACTTGAACTACTTTTACTGGAAATCTGGACTAAGTAGTGAGATAAGTTTTTGCGCGGTTTTTGAATTGGTTTGTTGGCCTTTCTTGGTTTCTTTAGCTTTGTTGAATGTTCATGTTGCAACAAGTGCTTCTTATGATTTGACTCAAAGCTTAAGCCCTTTTTTTTTACAATTTTATCAGTTTTCTCTTTATCTTTGATCAGCTGCTCGATTTCAATTACCGATAGGATTGGTCGTTTTTCTTCTTTATCGTCAGCGATAGTGCATGGCGCAATTAGCAGCCGAATGACCGAACCTTTGGCACCTGTAACACTAGTTGACGTCAGTTTTTTGAAGGCGTTCCTACGTCACAACTCTAAAGTTTAAGTACCTAACCTGTTGGAGGGCACTCAAACTGCCATGTTAGAAATTTGGACCAAATAAAATGGTAATATTTTGCCTTCAACAGTTGATCTCCTTGTAGCAAAATTTTTCACACTGATGAACTTAACAGCTGTTTCTACTTACTGCAACATTTCAAGGAGATCAACTGTATTCTCCCCACAGTCCAAGCCCTTCAACAGGAAGGTTGATTTTCTTCCGCCTTTAGCGTGTATATGAAGTGGGGAGCTTTGACACTACTAAGAGCATCTTTTGCCATTTTGAAATCAGCCAGTGTTTTTGTCTTGATTGTAAGTTTATCAGCGGTCACTCTCTTAACTTAAAAAATATGGATTTTATATTCGGCTGCCAATAACCGAACCAAAACTCCTCCACGCTGCCCAAAAACGTTAATTGGAGGAATTTTCTCATTAACCTTATTATTTTTAATAGGAGAACCAGCAGACACACCCTCTGGCTTCTTCTCTTGTTCATATGTTTTGATTTTAAATATTGAATGAAATTATTGCTACTATCAATATTACCTTTGCTATCGTGGCACTCCATCTCGATGTCCATTTCGTCATTCATCGCAGGCAGCACCGCATAGTAATTGGCGCTGTCGTTCGCTTCTCCTGCGCTTAGGATGTTTTCAACATCATGGATTTATGTCTTGCTCGTATCTTGCGATTTTGCTTTATATATTTGAGTCTCTGCGTTGGTACTGTTTTTTCGTTGGTCTTGCTTGTTGTCGTTTCCTTTTTCTCATTCTTCTTAGTTGTTTTCGGTTCTTCTTTGCCGGACATATTCTGTGGCTTCATCACTTTTGTTTTGTTCGTATTTGATAATATCCGGACCATATTGTCCAAACTTTGTATACGGAGTTTCAACTCATCGTTTTGTTTGGTAACCTTTGCGTTTTCCCTGGTTCCTCTTTCGTACTCTTCACTTGAAAGCGTAATACGCTTGCCATGCTCACAGCTGTCTTGTTCGTTTTTCCACTTTATCATTTTATCATTTGTCATTTTAGAAATGTCTGTCTCTGGGTCCCCCAGCGGTGGGAAGCCGTCCGGCTCCTTCAGTCGCCTGGTGAAAAAATGCTTTTCTTCTTTTTTAGCTCTTTGTAAAAAATTTTTTTACAAAGACTTACTAGTTTCGCGACCTGTCTGTCCGTCCGTCTGTCCGTGCGTCACAGCTAAATTCCTCAGAAACTATAGAAGCTAGAATGCTCAAACTTTGTCAAAAGGTCAGAAGTGATGGTCTCTCAAAAGTCAAGACCTTGACAAAAATTTAAAAAATGTTTCAGGGGGTCCCCCTCTAATAACGAATTGGCCCTTAAATATTTTTTTTAATCAAAGGTAGTCGAGTGGAGTATCAAATGAAAGGTCTTGATTAGAACTTTTAGAATCTGAAATAAAAAAATCATTTGATGAATTAGGGGGTCCAGGGGAAGGCAAAATGTACCCAAAATCCTCCTTAATTTCATTCTTAATTGCTAGAGTGAGGATATTAGCTCCAATTTTGAGAGACCTAATGCGGGTATTTTGCCATTCACGCCGCAAAGAATTACGCTTCCTTATTAGCTTGTAAGTTTCTTCATCAAATTCTATTAAATTATAGGAAGCTTACCTCCTGAAGCATTGTTATAAACCAGGGAGTTAATAAGTTTACTTAAAAAAGCTAAAAACGGTAAAGCACCAGGTATCAATGGCCTACCGAATATAGTACTTAAAAATTTACCCAAAAAAGGAATAGTATCCTTATGCCACCTATTCAACGCATGCCTAAGGCTTTCCTTCTTTCCATCCATCTAGGAACAAGCTCTAGTCATACCTATCACGAAGCCTGGAAAAGTCCGCACTCTCCTGACAACTACAGGCCCATTAGCTTACTACGAGGATTATGTAAGCTCTTTGAAAGAACAGTCCTGAAAAGATTAAATAATTTAATGGCTAACAATAATATCTTACCTGATTTCCAATTCGGCTTCAGAAACAGACATTCGACTGAGCATCAGCTCCTCCGTGTTACGAAGGACGTCAAAGCAGCGATGTACAATAAATTGTCTGTAGGTTTAGTGACACTGGACATAGAAAAAGCCTTTGATACAGTCTGGCATGATGCTCTGGTCTACAAACTTCAGAAATATAATGCACCCCCATACTTGTTGAACCTTTTACAATCATTTTTAACTGATAGGAAGTTTCAGGTCAAAGTAGGGGAAAGCATTTCCCCAGTAAAAAGTATATCTGCCGGTGTTCCGCAAGGCTCCTGCCTAAGCCCATCTCTATTTAACATCTATACGTCTGACTTCCCTTCTTTACCAAACTGCCAAGTTGCAGCTTTCGCAGACGACATTTGCATATACAGCCTAGCCGCAGATCCAACTTCCATTATTTCCAGCCTTGAAACGGCGTTAGAACTTACTTACCAATACTACCATAGATAGAAAATTAAAATAAATGTTGCTAAAACGAAGCCAATATACTTCACCAGGAAGCGTAAGCCTGCTCACCTACCCAAGCGACCAATAAATTTTTTAGGGCAAACTATTCCTTGGAGCAAGGATCTTATTTTTGGACTTATATTCGATACAAAACTAACATTCAGAAAACATATAGAGCATATTAGCTCCAAAGCGTTTAAGGCCGTGCTTTTGCTTTACCCCCTTCTTAATCTTAATTCACGTCTCAACACCAGAAACAAAGTCCTCATCGGCAAAATGGCAATCCAACCGATTATCCTATACGGCTCACCTACCTGGATCCAATGTGCTAAATATCTAGTAACAAAGCTTCAGATAACCCAAAATAGATACCTGAAAATGGTACTTAATAAACCGTTTTACTTCTCTTCTGAAAAGCTACACAACCTTGCTGGCGTTAGTCCAATTCGTAAGCTCACTGCATTGCGCCGTGACAAATTAATCGTGAAAGCAAAAGACTCGCCCAATCCGCTAAAACATGCCCTGGCGAATTGAAAATCAGCAGTTGCTACCACCTATCTTTTGGCCGTAACCTAGCCTCATAGATTTTAGCTAGTTATAAGTAGAAAGTTAAGTAATATTAAGCTAGTATAAGTTCAGTAGAGGTTTTTGCCTAAATTTTCCTCTAGCTAATTGTAATAATCACATAGAAATACGATAATATGCATAGTTTTAAGTAATGTTCAAACGATGGTGAAATGACTTTGTCGGAACACCTACTATATTATGAGGCCTCTGTACCGCATACATTCTAATAAAGAAATTATATATAAAATAAATGATCGGATGCTTAGTTCATTATAAAGAAGAAGATATGCCGTTAATAGCAATAACTAACATTGGGCAAATAACAAATACGACACGCTTGCAGGACCATATCCTATTCATGAAATTTTCCATTACCAAATCGCAAAGTGGCTGCCCTATGTCCTCGATAGCCTCATGAATTTCATCTTTGAGATCTTGAATTGACGCTGGGCTATTGGCATAGGCCTTCTCTATCACGTGACTCCAAAGGCAGAAGTCGCAAGGTGTTAAATCAGAAGATCTATTCAAAATAACACCTCTTATTGTAAAACCCTATATATATATATTTAAAATTGACTTAGGCACTTTTATTTTCTTTCAATTTTCATGAAAATTTAAGGAATAGTGTTTAACTTGAACATGTTCAATCGGCCGAGCATTCGGAAAAATCATTTAAGCTAGATTAAAATGGCGGCTGCACTGTGCTTATGAAAGAAACTGTGCATCTTTTGTATAAATTTGAACGATTTCATATCCAAGTATTGGATGAATAATTCAAGTTATCGATTCACGCCGTTAGAAAACTTGCTTCTAACCCTAGGATGTTTACAAAGACCTTCTGGTAAGAGCACTCTCCTGCTTACTCAACTTGTTGAAACTTTCTCGCAGGTAAAATCCAGATACTCGATAAATTGTTCGAATAGTAAGACGATGTAATAAGTTTTTTTCTAAAATTACTTTCTAATTGACGTTTTTAAAAAATTATTTTAATTTATAAAAATTCTTGACAGGAGCGAATTAAAAACACGTCTTCATGCAATGAGTGCTGGATGTAGAATATTAAAAACACGTCTACACGCAACGATTGCCAGACGTAGAATGGGGACGTGGACCTTCACTTACGTAGATGGCCTATCCCTTAGTTTAATATAGTGGATTTGATGAGGTGAAAACCCTGGCTCTCCAGATCTTCTTTGAAAGCCTCAATCGATAGTCCATATGGATCCCTGATAACCACATTGTGATTCTTTTCTTCAGGAAGGACGCATATGCGATATAGAATTTTTGTGTCCATGAAAGATTTTGTAAGTTTTCTGTGGTCTTGTGGTGTCTGAGGAATTATTTAGATCCTCAAGTAGACTCCTTTTGCAGATTCATGTTTAATGCCAAGTTTTTTCATACCTTTTAGAACTTAGGTCTAATTGTCGGGCTCGCAAAAAATGACGTTTTATGTTATTGTTTGGGATATGGACGAGATGGGTGCTATAGCAGTAGTTTTCTTCGCTGTAGCCAGCTCTGGTAGAGCCATTGAGGGATCTGATGGTGACAGAGCAGGAAATTCTACATGCTTCTCAGCAGCGCCTCCTGCATGGACTTCTTTTCCTCATCTGTTTTGTCTATTGATTCCCTTTCCATTGCTTCTTCTTCCGAAAAAGGAGTAGAGGATGGACAGCTCTCTGATGCTGAAGATGAAGATTCCACTTTCTTCTTCTTGTTTTCGCTCTTCTTTTTTACTTAATGAGCACCAAACCCTTAATTGCTCCATTGGCTCTTTATTAACCCGGCGATTTTCATGCAAGCTCTTTGTTCACTTCAGCAAGTTGTTGAGCCTACCTTAACTGCTGTAAGACTTTGCTAAGCTGCGCCTGCATAGCTTGAGGAGTTTGAGTTGAGAGATTAGCAGAGCAATCTGCTGATCTTTATCTATCGTATATACTCAACCCAATCACTTTAAAAAACCTATCCACCCATAAAATGTTTATGTTCCGAATCTTGAATAACTAAACAAGAAAGTATGGTCTCACAACCAGGAAAAGCAAAAATCACTCACTCAGAAGGCTCCTAGGCTCGTTTTTCATAACTCCTTCTCTTTCTGCTTCTGCTTTGTATCCTCCTTTCCTCTTTCCAGGTTTGTGCTTTTTCACTGTCACTTGCTATAACACAATTGATTTTCAAAATACCACGAACCTACCAGCATGCATTTTTCATCGTTAAAATGTATGTTTGAGCAGCTTCTCAAAGAAGATCCTTCCTGAAACTTTCATGCAAATCCTACCAAGCCCGTGGTGTATGAGTTGATTGGAACCTCGTATTGCTCAGTATCCACTTATTGTTGTTGTTGTAACACCGAAAATCTATACCACTGTAACTTCGTTAAATACTGTTCGATTCATCTGAAAGTTTATTAGCCTTATCAGTGGCCATATGTATGTAAAATTGATAAGTGATACTACAGCTAACAAAGTTGAGTGAATTACAACTTTTCAGGTATTTGTGGTTGTTGTACTCCTAGAGAACTGTCTCCATGATTTTTTTTCAGATTTTTCGGTCCACAGGTATCCAATCGCAAGAGGAAGAACATATTTATTCGTGCTCTGTCGCTTCCCCTCTCTATCCTGTCAACAATATTGCAATTCAAATATTAAGAGATCTCACCAAGCCCTTTCATTTGATACCCTCCTCGACTAACATATCCTTGGCGAAAAAAATTTTAAGGGCTCACACCCCCCTTTAAAGCCTTTGCATTGTTTTTTTTTTCACTACGGACTGTAGCCTCTATAGTTCCTGAGAAAACTTGCTGTGACGCACTGACGGACGGGCAGGTACCGATATTAATAGGGTATTGTAAAAATTTCTTTTTACAAAATTCTAAAAATGAAGTGTTAAGAGTAAAGGAAATTAGTGGTGCACGTTGCTTTTGACAGGAAAACCTCATGATAGTATGATTAGCAAAATTTTTGCTTCTGAAGAATTTGTTGTTGTTGCATTAGACATGGATTGCGCAATTATAAGAACTGTTTTGAAAATATCTTGTTAAGATCTTTCATAGAGCATCCTACATAATTTTTTGCTAAAAAATACGGTAGTATGGACAGAATACGTCATGATTTTCATAAGATTTTCCATGGTATTATTTCAAATACTATAAAAATAGCTTAATGTGTATTTCCAAAAAATAACATACAATTTGTTTGTACGAGGAGATGTGTGCTTTTTTTAAACTTTTCGATCATTACACGATGAGAGATTTCAAACGAGAAATTTACCCTTTTCTGTGTTGTGGCTTATGTGGTATTTTACATCTGCTGCTTTATTGCATGCGTAACCAAAAACCACGGAAAGCTTCATTTAATCTGAAGAGGGAAATTAAAGTACATATTCGCATATTGTAAATCCGCAACAAAGTGAAACGGAAATTTTCTGCGACAACGTTTTTTATTATTTTAAGTAAAACAAACAAAGCATTGCTTACCTTTTCTTTTCATTACTTTCCTTCCTTCCAACGTAATCCGCGGCTGTACAGTTGTGCTTCGTGTTCGACAGTGGTTCGTATACTTCTGTCCTTCCATCAAAATATTCAGCACCGTTTAACTCGGTCAACTGAAGAAATACGAGTATGGTAAATTCTTTGCCAGCGTGGAGTGTGATTATGAATGATTTTATTGATTACTCGTTTCATTCCATATATGGAAATAAAACGAGTATGCATTGTGGGCGGATGAATTGAATCAAAGGTTCTGTTTTGCTGGTTACCGGACGTTAATGTGTTCCTGCATATTAATAGTTTATATGCATGCAACAACATTAATCAACTTAAAAGCGCTAATAGCACTGAAAGGCTCAATTCGAACATAATCCTATTACCGTTTTAAATGCATTTTAAATGTAATAAAAATATTAAAGTATCTCCTATTTATGATTTTCCATCCACAGAAAACGCGTCGGACACGGTTGTGAAAAGCCCCGAAAATATGAGCAATAAATTGAACATGATAAAACCTCCGTCCATTGATTATATAGCCGAGAAAGTTCCCCCGAGATTGGTGAACGATTTTAACGCCATCATGAACGACACTTTATCCGACGACGGAACCGTTGATGTGGCTTTGGAGAATGTGGCGGCCAGCATAATGGAATCTTCGGAAGTTGCGGAACCAACAAGCTCCCGGGGAATTCCCGCCAATGTGAATCGCATTCAGGATGCTAAGGGAAACGAGAATGAAGTTAATGGTGCCGATTTGAACAGCTATCAAATCGATATCTTCCAAGGTGGTGATTTATCTTGCTTGAACGATAACTTCCAACCTGCACCGGAGGTCCGACATGCCGATGTGAAATATCTCAGGTGAGAACCCCATTTTAAGGTTGTTAAGAATTGAAATAAGTGTTGTCATCCACGATTCTGTCTCAACATTATTTTTATTAGAAGACAAATTGCTTTGAGTTTCAACATATGCCAGTTTAAACGCAATAGGTGGTTATTTGAGGAGTTGGTACATAATCGACTGGATCTTTCTACGAAGTTTCATATTCTTGCATTATGGCAAACACTACCTAAGTGGTAACACTGCTCCAGGAAATTTTCATGCTCATTTTGCCGACCCAAATATCTTTGAAGCAATCATTGTTGAAGACATGCAAGAGTTTATGCTTGTAAGTTTCGGTCATGCTGTAAATTTATTTTTGAAGTGTAAATTATGTTGAGGTGTGGGAAGTTTCATGCGGAGGGTCTGGATTTGCATATGAAGTAGTTTTATTTCATATGTGTAATTTTCAAAGCAAATCTGCGGTTCTGTGAACATATACAATGGCTATAACTCAGACATGATTTATTTGAATGAATTTAAACTTAGGTATTCTCCAAGACCTATGAATGAAATCAGGCAGATTATCGATAAGTTAGAGAACCCTACAAAAATTATCGCTGTTTTATTTTTGTTTTTTTTTAGAATTATTTATTTTTCCGCAATTGGAAATTCATTTCTTCATAAAAAAAATTCTTTCGAAAAAAAAGAAAACCGACAAGAGTGTCCTGAAAATATCAAATAAAATTCATGGAAGCGTTGCCAGGTCAATTTCTTCATTTCAGCACAAAAATTACCAACATTAATGAAATAGAAAGAAACTGATATGACACCCCTTCCATGAAATTTATTTTATCCTTTTCAGGGCACCTTAAAATCAGTTTTATTATTATAATTTTTTTCTTAAAATTCACAATTTTAGAGGCAAATTTCTTATTTGAAGACTATTAAAATTCTTTATACTATGATTCATTACATTATCTACACTATGCCATCAAGTGCCTACAACATAAATTTAATTCTCGACTGCAATACACCATATACAAAGGGCTGCAAAATTAACCATCCAGTTTTTTTTGGATGACTTTTTCACTAAATAAAATAAAATGATTTTGAGTCGTATGACTGCAATCTTTCGATCCATCTCGCAACATGTCCCTCGGGGTTTTTGAAGTTAAGTAGCCATCTCAGCGATGCATGGTCCGTTCGAAAAACAAATTCCTGGCCATATAGGTACTTGTGGAACTGCTTAGTGGCCTCTATTATAGCCAATAGCTCCTTCCTGGTCACGCATTAGTTCCTCTCACTTTTTGAGAGAACTCTACTGTAATAAGAGAGGACTCTTTCGTCGCCATTGATTTGCTGGGAGAGTACAGCTCCAATACCGCCGTTGCTTGCATCGGTGTCAACTACAAACATTTTTCCGGGTTTCGGACATGCCAGCACGGGTGATTCACACAGCTTCTCCTTCAGGGTCTCAAAGGCTGTCTGGCATTGTTCATTCCAGACATACGGACGATTTTTCCCGGTTAGCTGATGGAGACACTTAGCTTTTTTGGCAAAGTCTTTGACGAATCTTCGAAAGTATGTTGCTAGACCCAGAAAACTTCGTAGTTGGCGCTTGTTGTTTGGTGTTGGCCAGCTTTTTACGGCTTCAATTTTCCCAGGGTCTGTTTTGACCCCTTCTGCTGATACGACGTGTCCCAGGTATTTTACTTCAGCTGCGAAAAGGCTACACTTGTTGGGACTAAGTTTCAAATTTGCCAGTCGCAATCGGCAGAAAACCTCTTCTAAGTTCCGCACATGCTCTTCGAACGTTCTCCCGATGACGATGATGTCATCTAGGTACACCAAGCAGGTTTTCCAGGTTAGACCACGTAGCACGTATTCTATCAGGCGTTTGAAGGTGGCTGGAGCATTGCAAAGCCCAAACCGCATCACCACAAAATGCCACAATCCGGTCCTAACTGAAAATACAATCTTCTTGGTCCTTCTTGTCGATTTCTACCTGCCAGTAGCCACTCTTGAGATCGAGTGTAGAAAACCATTTTGCGTCGGCTAAAGTGTCCATGATGTCATCGATGCGTGCGAGCGGGTAACTATTCTTCGTAGTGACGTCTTTAAGCTGCCTATAGTCGACACAAAAACGAGTGCTACCATCCTTTTTCTTTACTAGAACTACAGGCGCAGCCCATGGACTGACAGAAGGTTCAATAACGCCTTGTTTTTCCATGTCTGAGATCAGCGCGCTCACTTCTCCTTGTTTGGCTGTAGGGAGACGTCTCGGTGCTTGTCGAATCGGCTTGGCTCCCTGTGTATCTATGACGTGAGTTACCAGACTCGTTCGGCCTTGGTTATCCGGGCTTGTTGAAAAGATGTCACTGTACTTTGTGACTAGATCAGAGGCTTGCTTGAATAGCTGCGCTGGCGATTTGACCTGCTTCAAGATTCCAGACATGGATTCCCAGCCCTGCCTGTGCCTTGCCTCCTTTTCCAATGATGGTCGTGAGTAGCTTCCAAGGAGGTGACGGTGGAAAAAGGCTAGCAGCTGCCGATGACTTCTCCCGGTTTGATGCTCGTGGTTGATCTGTGGTGTTTAGGACTCTAACCGGCACGTATCCGTTCCTTATAGATCTTACGAGGCTTCGTCCTACAATCAAACTGCGCAATGCAGACGTCTTCGTTGGCTCTATCAGATAAGATCGCTGGTCTCCAGAATCACCATCAAGCTTGGCCCATACAATGCTTTCAGAAGAATTTGTTACATCAGTGTCGGCACATACTACCACATTCATCTTGGGAATTTGGACGCTGGGATTCTCCATCAATACTTCGACATTCCGCCATTTCAATACCCGTTTGCCTAAATCCAACGTGATTCCATGTGGTCGCAGGAAATCTATTCCGAGAATGCAGTCGTCCATAATGTTCGCGACCAGAAAATTATGTTGGAACGCAATGTCTCCTAACTGTATCTGGAGGTTGACCTCTCCATGGGCAGGTGCAGTTTCTCCCGTAGCTGTCCGTAGTGAGAAAATTCTGCCTTTTTGAAGTAGTTGTTGCCTCACATGGTCTGGTCGGATAATCGATCGGGTTGCACCAGTGTCGATTGTTATGGTGCAATGTTCTCCGTCAACTTGTCCCAGAAGGCATAAGTCCTCTTCTCCACGATATTCTTGATACAGTGATGGTGGTGCTGGGGACGTCGATCCTCCTAGCCAACCTCTGACCCACGAAGTTGGCTCTTGCATGTTTTCCGACCCCTCAGTTTGAAGGGCTTCCATTCTGGGCTCCCGAATTGGTCTGAATCTCCTCCTAGCTGCACACCCGGGACAATAGCTTGGTTTCCTTCACTTCTTGCAGTCTCTTTGCAGGTGTCCCTTCTCTCCGCAATTCCAGCATCTAGGCGCACCATTCACCTTCGACTCTTGCTCAATTTTCACGCGCTCACACCTGCACTCTTCTGTCACTAACTCGCGAACCCGAGCAGTGGTACGAGTCACATTTTTCGCTGTCTCTAAGTTCAGACTGTAAGCCAATGCATCCTTAACCGTTTGCTTTTGAGCTAAACGCACGGCTTGTTGCAATTCCGGGTCCTTCAGTGCGCTGATGAATGCTTCTGTTGCCGCATCATCCCGATGTTCTGGGTCGTAGGCTGGGTAAGCCAAAAGTGCTAGTCGCTCAATGTCTTGGGCTTGCTGCTGTAGGGTTTCACCAGACCTCTGCACCCGATGCCTTAACTGTGACCGATAAATCTGCTTCAGATAATCGCCTCCATAACGCATGTCGAGCGCATTCATTATAGCAGCCGGGTTTGAATGCAACTCAACGGGGATGGTCTCCAACAGCTCGGCAGCTGGAAGGAAGAATCAATGCAGTTGCTCGTTCCTGCTCATTCCAGTGATTAATGCGAGCGGCTGCTTCAAACTGGGTTTTGTAAATAGTCCACAGCGTTTGCCCGTCGAATATTGGTGCTTATAGATTTCTGGATGAGCTTTGCGCTGCGGTTGTAAGCGGGAGTGGTGAGGTAGTTACTACTGCCTTAGCTGCTTCCAATTCCTTTTTTATGTTATCCATCTCATGGTTGATTCTCTCCTCGACCTGGCTGACCTTTTCCTCGACCTGGCTGACGTTTTCCTCGACCTGGCTGACCTTTTCCTTGACCTGGCAAACCTTTTCCTCGACCTGGTCAACCTTTTCCTCGACGCCTTTAATTTGTTTGTTCAGATAACCGAGCCCCGCTCTTATTTCGGTTGACTGTTTCGCCAGATTCTATGTGATGTCTGCCTTAATTTCGATCGCTTCTTGGTCCAGCTTCGCTGATTGTTCATTTTGCTTCGCTGATTGTTCACTTAGCTTCGCAGCTAAACTGGATGACTGTACATTTAGATGCGCTGATTGTTCATTTAGCTTCGCTGATTGTTCATCGAGCTTCGCAGTTAGACTGGATGACATCAGCATTAACATTTGCATTAGCGCATTTTCTGGCTCCTTTGATTTTGGTGTTTCCACTTCTCCACCTTCTGCGCCTTTTTCCGCATCTGAGAGTTCACCCGAATCCAGATTCCCGCCTTCCAACTCGATCGCGTCACGCAAGCGTGCAATCAGTATATTCTTTGTACCTTGCGTGGCCAGATTTGGCTGTTCCAACTCCTCTTTGAGCTTCGATATGCTCAATTGATTAATTTTTAGATGTAAGTTTCCTGGCATTTTTATTGTTTTGGCTATTTTTCCACCAGTTTCCACGTTAATTTACACGATTGTGCACTTTAAAATGTTTAAACGTTTTCACCTCCAAAATTTTCTTTCTCACTTCTTGGCACCAATGTCGCGTGTTATGGTTCGCGGCCAATAATTTTAATGTTCCGGGAAAGTGAAAAATCAATGTCTTTTAATTTAAGTTAAAAGAGTTTATTTAATTACAAAAAAAATGCACAATCACTTATTTAACTATTTCACAATGTTAATTTCCACTATTAAAAGTTTAACACTTGTCCATTAATTTAATATCGCAATTGTCTTCTAAAATCACTTCACTATTACTCGATCAATATCGCTTTCCACACACTATATTATACTATTGCGGGTGAATGAATGATCCCCCCATTCATTCAGCTCGCCTTTATATAGGGTCTCCATCCGTTCAATGCATTTCTCGTACATTGGCGAATGTTTTGCCGAGAGGTATTTGGTATATTCGAGCAGATGAATGGAGCAGTGACTCACTTCCAAATGTTGATCATGCTTGGTGGGCTCTCGTAGTTTCGAGTAAATTCATTTTGTTGATGTTCTTAATGGTTGTGAAAACAATTGCGATAGTAGCTCGCAGAATTATTTGTACATGTAACAATATATATATATATATATATATATATATATATATATATATATATATATATATATATATATATATACGAGTATATACATATATATGTATATATATATATATATATATATAGAAATATATATATATATATATATATATATATATATATATATATATATATATATATATATATATATATATATATACATATATATATATATATATATATATATATATATATATATATATATATATATAGACAGACAAGGATGGATCTATTTTCAGTTGGCTGTTGTGAGGACGCACACTGATTTCTACGGAAAATATTGTTTGATAACTTGTCTGGCAATAATTGACTTATCCTCCTTTTCAAAAAAGTCGGAAATAAATCAAAATGTGGAAAAATTATGAAAAACTCGGGGTTTTCCTACTTTTCTCACTTCTAACTTTAAAACGACTCACTTTAGAGCAAAGTTGTGTGGTCACAAAAGTTGCAAAATTAAATTTTTTGCAAGATATGATTGGTTACATATTCTTTACACCTACCGCAAAAATTCAATAAAACAGCACACAAGTTTACATCAAAAAAGATTCAGTAGATTTCGCATAATTATTTTGCAATCTAGATTTATTTAAAAAATTCAAAATTTCTAAAATCCCGCAAGAAAGAAACTAAAGTATATAGAAGTTTGGAAATCCTTCAATACTTAAAAGACTTCCTCACCTATCAAACGCACTTCATAAAATTAGAATCGGATCATTAGGGCGGTTTTAGGAATTTTTTAAAATTATAAATATTTGTTTTGCTAATAAATAAATTGAATACCTCACTACTAATTTAAATTAAATTCATAAAATACATTGGAAGGTGCTTTAAAAGACTCTTCTCTTTTAAAAAAAAAATTGAATTATGTGCATTAGTTCCTCAGATAAAACCAGTCAAAGTAGGCCGGCATTTGCGATGAAGTTATAAACAATAAGATCGTAATATTTGAAGCATTGTCTTTGCTTTTTGGAGCTCTTTCTGGACGAACATTTTCAAATCTTTTAAATAATAACAACTTATATTACAATAATAAAAACTATCAGTATTGCGCATGAAAAATACCAAAAAGCCTGGTTAGGAAAATCGGATTTAAATTTTCAAAATGGATATAGGAAAAAATATTGCATTTTCTCGGCTCGTATCTTCTTTTAATCCAATATCACTCGAACAAAGAAGCCAAAATATCGCATCATCAAATCCCATAGATGCTTTTATTTTGTTGAAGATAAATCAATTTATTTGCACTAACATTTTTTATTCATAACAAAATTTATTTATTTATAATAACATAATATCTATCATTTTTTTTGTTTGAAAGGTTGCTTTTCAAAACATATACTTGTCAACCTACTGAATGCAATTATTTTCATTTAAAGGCTGTATAATTATTCAAATTCAAATCTTTGTTTAAATAAATTGAAAAAAAAACTTTTTTTTGATATTATTTTTTTGGAAGTTTAGCTTCCTTAACGGAGGTTCTGCGATAGGAGTGAGCCCAGAAAAGGCGTGCCGAACGAAAAAGCAAGCGGAAGTGCCATCAATGACATCTATTCTGTAGCCCTCTAACCTATTTGGTGTCTACACTCAGCTTTCGGTTGACGCCAAAAAATTTGGACATTCATTCATTAAGAAGCTTTTTATGTCATTTGCACATTGAGTTCTAACCTGGCTGGTATCTATATTTAGCTTTCGGTAGACTACAAAAAATTGGATTTTCATACGGCTTTAGAGCAGGACGCTCTACCATCGATGCGATTGCAGAGGTGGTAAGCGCGGTCCAAATAGCAGAGGCATATATTCGCACCAAGCGGCGGATCGTCCTCTTGGTGACACTCGACGTCAGGAATGCTTTCAACTCCGCAAGATGGGTGGATATTCTGGATACGCTGGAAAACTCTTTTCAAGTTCCAGAATATCTAATGCGGCTTTTGAGGAACTATCTAAAGGACCGAGGCCTGCTATACGACACGACACAGGGTCAACGTAGGATGGAAATTACATCGGGTGTTACCCAAGGATCTATCCTTGGTCCGGACTTATGGAACGTGTCTTACGACGGGCTACTGAGACTTGAGATGCCAGATGAGTCACGCTTGGTCGGCTATGCAACAGACGCAACTTAGGCTAGGTATGCTAATGCGCCGAGTGAAGGACTGAATGGCTGCTCGCGGGCTCAGTTTAGCACTGGAGAAAACTGAAGTGGTCATCTTGACAAAAAAGAGAATCCCTAGAGTAAGAATGATCAGTATTGGAGACTATCGAATCGAAGCCATCGGTGAAGTACCTGGGGCTACTGATCGACTCGAAGATAAGTTTCTCTGAGCAAATCAGGGCAATGGCTGAGAAGGCTGCTTTCAGACTATCGGCTCTGAGTCGACTTGTGGCCAACTTAGAGGGACCCAGCCCATCAAGAAGACGCCTTTTGATGAGTGCTGTAGGGCCACTGCTACCGTACAGAGTAGAATTTCAGTACGACGCTCTCAGCAAGGAGGCATACCGAAAACGCTTGGCATAGGTACAGAGAAGAGGAGCACTGAAGATTGCATCTTCGTATCCGCCAGTCTCTGATTCGGCGGTGAGAGTTATTGCAGGCGTGATACCTGTCGTCCTCCTTGCTAGAGAGCACCGCGCTATTTACCTGCGCCGAAATGAGGATGCGAGGGAGATTGTTGTCCGCGAGGGGAGACAGCGCTCGCTCAACGATTGGCAGCAGCCTTGGATAAATTGTACGAAGGGAAGGTGGACTGCGCGCCTCATCCTGGTTTGAGAATGTGGTTAAAGCGAATGCATGGTGAGTTTTTGACCGGGCATGGGTGTTTTCAGTCTTACCTGCCCAAGATTGGTATGTCTCGGTCCCCCAATTGTCGGTATTGCCCAGGAGAGGAGGACAATGCCTGCCACACATTTTTGCGTGCATAAAATGGGTCAGGCTGCGAAGCAACCTCTACAAGAAGACGGGAAAGCTCACCCCGGCTAATATAGTTACGGTGATGCTCGAATCGGTTGACAAATGGAATCAGGTGGCACATTATGCTCGTGCAGTTCTAAAAGATAAAAGGGACTCACAGCAGCCGGAGTCGTTAGGGCTGGGTATCGTTTGTCTTGCACTTCCTTTTCCCCTGTCCTCTACCGCTAGGAAAGGGAATTCCCAGTTCGAAGGTGCCTCACAGCGTAACAAAACGGGACCTGGTCCGAAGTAATGTGTCAAACGGTTCCAGGCTGGGTTCTCATGTTGACAGGAGAGGTGTTTAGTGGGAAGTATAGTCGCCTTCTTGCGAGCAAAGGAATCCCACTTTGTACGGCGAAAAAAATATTTTCAAAGATCTTAGAAAATAAAGTCAGATCATTCGCCAACAGCATTATTGGGGAGTATCAAGGTGGCTTTAGAGCAGGTAGACCGACGATGGACCAATTGCTTACTGTCGAGCAGGTACTTGAGAAATGCAGGAGTTCAACACAGACGTACACCAAATTTTCATTGACTTAAAGCAAGCATACGGCAGTATTGATTGTTATAGGTTTTAACCAAATATTGCTTTGCTTTGGTATCCTAACCAAATTAGTTTGTCTTACTTCTCAAGTCCACATCAATAACCAACTCATCGATGTCTCTGCCACAAAAATATAGGACTAAAAGAGGGAAATGAGCTGGCCCCGTCGGTATTAAATTTGGCTCCGGAATATGCTATCAAAAGCTAGCTGTCGATGCAAGAGGTACGTTATAATACAAGTCAACCCGAAATTTCGTCACGATCATTGACAACTGCCAAAAAAGTTTCCTGATACTCGATAGCCAAGCAAAACTAGTAGGGCTACAAATCAATGAGCGTATCACAAGGCTCATGATGCAGTCAAGAAAAAATATCACACTTAGTGACTACAATATTACGAGAACTGGTAATATGAATGAAATACGCCAAAGAATACAGCTCGCAAATAAAATATTTTATTCAGTGTTGACTATCTTGAAGACCAGCTGCATACACAGGAAAACAATGCTCCAAGTGTATAAATCTGTAATATGACCTGCTATGGCTGTGAAACATGGACCCGAACCCAAGCATCCGCGAATATATTGAACGCGTTCGAGAGATGGGTTCCGAGGTATATAATTGGAACAAGGCTGCACCGGAGCCAATGGCGAATTCAATACAACCATGAGCTGGATGAAATTTTTGACAAGCCAGAGGTCTCAACGATTGTAAGACTCCAGAAGCTGCAATAAGCTGGCCACAAACGTATTCGTTAGATAAACTGAAGGGCGAAGACCAGTTAGGGAAATAGAAGAACGCTGGTCTGACTTGGTTGACAAATACAGTTCTTCGCTGCTATGATTTCGAAATAAGAGGAACCGGTCAGTGGGCCAAGACAGTTAAGAGTGATCGTTGCATCAATAAGGCCCAAGAGGGGTTGTAGCGCTTCGAGGAACAAAAAAATTTTGTGCAGTTTTAAGAGTCCAAAAAAATCAATTTAAATTTTTCATTTTATCTTCCATCTTTCCCTTCCCTTCTCAGTATATATTTATACCTGATTTACCGCATGGCATTATAGAGATAAGTATTTATACCTGACTTACTCCACGTTGTACCCAGAAACAATCACACTATTGTGTCTACGGAAACGCAAATGTTTTAATTGATTAATTTCTTCTCCCAAACAAATCGCACATTGATTTCAATTTGAATATCATCCTAGAAACATAATGTAAGAAATGTGTTAAGGCGTAAGTTAGAAGGTAGAAGATTTGCGTAAACTTTTTGTTGAGTTTATTGCATATTCAAAAACATATACTAAATTGATTACTTCAACCTTTAAACGGAAATAGATTCCGAGATATTAAAAAACTCTTCAAAATCCAAAATGGTTTTTTTAATAATTCCCCTTTTATGAAAAAAGGGCTCCCAACTGATTCTTGATAAAGCGACGATAAGGAATCATTATCAAGGCTTAAATTTATATTGAACAGAAAAAAATGTCTTCGTTCTGACCAGAACTAATTTTAGGGGAAGAGAAAAAAAAATAAAACGAGACCCTTAAAAGGATTCTGAACTAAATTATTCTTTACTCTAAATGATAAATGAGAATAAAATTCTACCAACTGAGCTCAATTGCTTTAAAATAAATTGCTAGATTAATCATACTCTTCCTTTTCCAGTAGATCGTTTTTGAGGAGGCTGCGAAAACGGAAGAGAGGCATGTGGTGAATTTGACATTTTTGATTAGCGTAGGATGTTTTCATTTAGGATTTTTAGTAGCTTATTTTTGTCACCGTGTCGGCATTTAGTTGTTACGTTAAAAATTATGGGGACTACGCCGCAACAAGCGATTCCGGTTGGGGGCCTTGAGCTTCCGACTAGCCCGTGGAGACGGGGTAGATAGCGCCACTCGCCAACCTTAAAATTGCCCCCAAGAGCCAATTGGTGAGCTTGAGGCTCCCCGGAATGGTCCTTCCACCAGGATAATCTCTGGTGGCCCTTATTCAGCTCATCGAGCCGCATATCACCACTTCCGCAGAGTTCTCCTAACACCACGAACTTACACCAGGATAATCACTGACTTCCAAGAAAAAAAAACCTGAAGAGAACTAACGCGGATTGAGGTCAGAGACGGAAGGATCTTTGCGCACTCCAGACCAAAGCTAAGCCCTTGGTCAACACTGCGCGCTCCACGCGCAAAAGCACTGCTGTAACACTTGCACGACACAAAATTTTATTTAAAAAATCCAATTCTAATTCAAAACAATTAATGCAGTTATTATTCAACAGTAATTTAATACAAAATTTATATTCAAAAGTATTTATCAAATCTTTACACTTACACTACGCTGGCGGCCCTGCCGATGATCGAAGTCCTCGCTTTTCAACTCAATCTGCCTGATCCAATTTAATTCTTCAGTTGTCTCGAGCAGTTTTTCTTTTCCTTCTCCCAATTTGATGAATCCCAGATGTGCACGATGTTTGCTTTCTCCTCCTTTGCTAGACGTCCTTCGATGGCCAGAAATCCGTGAAAAAAGAGACCGTGTTCATCGTCGCTGGCTCTTTTTCGACTTGGCCCAACGGCTCTTTTACTTGAGTTGAAGAACCCAAGTTCAAGGCCACAACATTCATCACGGCTGCTCAACCTTGCAGCGTTTATCTCGGGCGCAGACCCAGTTTTTTCACTTGGTGGCCATCTTCCTTTCGCGCACTGTACTGAATTATCAATAACAATCTTACCGATAGTTTTGATTGAAATGTCAGTTGTGTTGATACTTGTGATTCCGTGCGCGTATGTTTACGTTCGACGCGAGTCAATTTTAAGTGATTGTGTCCGCCGTAGTTGTGTCCCCGAAGGGATGTGTTGGGCGATCAGCCCGAGAATCTCGTAAGTATAACATATTTCGATAAATACTCTTGGCTTGCACTCAATTGACGTAGGGTATTCTACTTTATTTCTGATTTTAGCAATTCTCCAGCGTCGCAAGCTTTAGCACGGGCGTTTGGTCGTGAGGATGAGTTTCGATGTAAAGATGGAAACTTGCATCGATGCCAGATATCAATGCAATGGCCACAACGATTGTCTCGATCATTTGGATGAAGAGAATTACGAGGAGCGAACATGATCACTTCCAGAATCATCCCTTGTAGTAAATAAGTTTTCATTAATCACATACAACCTAAAAATTATTGTTTTGTCGTAAAACTTCTTTAACTTCCCAGTCTCTACATCCGTCAGATTACAGATTTATCTTTTGAGCAAGATAACAGTAATTTGCCGTCAGTTCTAAACTTTATTTCGTGACATGCTTTGATGTGTACTTCAAATGTGTTCAATTGAGTGTTTTCCTCATTTGCATATTTGTATAGAAGAATATCGCCGTTATACTAGCAATTGCTAGAATATCCTCTTCAACATGAAAACTAATGTCGGTTATGAAGACGTCAAGTTTGATTTCAGGCGGATGAGAACGTGGTTTTCTTATTGCAGCAATAATAGCTTTTACCGTTTCATCCTCTCCTTCATCTTCGTTGAATGTACTTGGACCAGCTCCACTTGATCCAGCTTAAGGGTCATCTGATTTAGTAGCTTCGGGCACCTGTATATCAGAATCATCTGAATCTGGATCGGAAGGATTGAAATCATCATCGCTACTATCATCATCCTCTTCAAATTGTGTTACGGATACAACACAAGGGCACCAGTATTACCGCATCCCGAACACTATCGTAGCATTCGCGTGACTTGGTTTATTCAGAAAGCTAAGCCGCACTCGACTAGGGTTTGTTTGCCACTCCAAATTGTATTCATAATAGTAGTTTCAATACGATTATTTGTAGTTTTAAGCAAACATAATTGTCATCGAGCGAAGGGCAGAATCAACGCATGGTTGAAAATGGAATGTTACCGTTTAGTGCTGTGAGGTAATTTCAAAGTTGATTAGCGGCTGTTAAATGGCATTGAAAAGGTGCGAAAATGAATGCCCAAGTGGAAAGCATGGTTCCGAATGTAAACAAGTATGCAACTGCCAGAATGATGGTACATGTGATTCTGTAAGTGGAAAGTGTTATTGCCAACCGGGTTGGATAGGCTCTGTATGTGCCAATCGCTGTCCTGCTAATACGTGTAGTTTGGGCTGCAACCAAACTTGTGACTGCTCAAATGGAAACTGTGATCATATAACTGGTGAATGTGAATGTTTCCCTGGTTTCACTGGAGAAACGTGTTCGATTCCTTGCCCGCCAAATACATTTGGCAAAAACTGCTCCCAAAAGTGTAAATTTTAAAAAATAATTCGAAATGCAATCCTTCTACTGGCGAATGTTTATGCTCAGCGGGCTGGGAAGGACGACTATGCAAAAAGAGAAAATGTGATATCAACAAATACGGATTGAATTGTAGCAAAATATGTGATTGTGACATGCATAACACCGAACTTTGCAATCCTTGGACTGGTTTGTGTCATTGTAAACCTGGTTGGAGTGGCGAGCAGTGCAATCGACCGTGCACTTTCCCTGAAATATGGAAAGAATTCTGATCTAGCTTGCGAATGTAAAAATAATGCGAAATGCTCACCAGTTAGCGGTGAATGTTATTGCGCTGCTGGGTTCCGCAGTAAATACTGCACGGAGTCATGTCCGGAAGGAACGTATGCAGTCGAATGCAATCAAAAGTGTGATTGTAAAAAAAAATGGAGCTAAATGTTCGCCGGAAACTGGTCAATGTTTCTGTACTCCTGGTTGGAAGAATGTCAAATGCGATCGACCGTGCGATGAACAACATTATGGAAAAGATTGTAAAGAAAAATGTCAATGTCTCCATGGAGCGTGTCACCCGGAAATTGGTTCATGTTCGTGCAAAGCCGGATGGATGGGTGAAAAATGTGATCAAGTTTGCCCAGATGGATTCTTTGGAAATCAGTGTATGGAAGCATGTGCTTGTCCATCTCAAAATTTCGTATGTCATGCTGCCCTGGGATGCATATGTCGTCTAGGAAAAACTGGAGATAACTGTGACATTCCATTAATTCTAGAGCGTGTTGCTGTTATTGACAATTCAACGAATCAAGCTGGTCTGGCATTTGGTATTGTAACGGCCTTGGTACTGATTGGAATATTTGCTGCCGTGCTTTTCTACTACTGGCGTAGAGTATCGAATTTTAAAACCGAAATAGCTCATGGTGCTTATATGGCTAATCCGCAATCATATCAAGAACGGGATAATTTCGATAATCCTGGCTACAGAATGCAACCACCAGCGGACAACACACGACTGCTAAATAATTTACATCCAAAGATGAAAAATCTAAATGGACAACCATCACTTTAAACTATGATGATGATTCAAACGCTAACAATTGTACTGATGCGTATTCAATAAATTTTAACACAGCAACTAGTATGAAGAATTATAATGCAGATTTAACTAATCCAAACGTGTATCACAGTATAGACGAAATGACCAAAGAAGAGCACGTATACGACGAAATAAAGCAAAAGGAAGGTTTAAGAGAACCCGGCGAGTACGATCACTTAAACTATTCGGGACCAGCCACATCGCTGAAGCCACAGTATCACCGAACGAATGATATGGAATTAAATATTAAGGCCGAAGTTCAAGATAAAACATTATTCAAACCGACGAATACAGATCCTAACGTTGATGATTCAAAAAATGATTCAAATGAAGGCTGAATATTTTATCCAAATCTCAAAAGTAAACAAATACCACTGACAGGTCAAACTGTCAGTGAATTATGCTCAGCTAATTCAGCCGCACTTGGAGTGCTCACCACCAGAGGGGAGCGGAAACAAAGTGGCGGCAGAAAGAAATTACCACGCTGAAGAGGTGGATGACCGAAGAGCGGAACATTAGCCGTTAGGAGGAGGCTATAAAAGCGCGCGAAGAATGACGCGCCTCCTCTTTTTCCTTTCTTATCGTGTGCGGCAAACCAGAAATTGAGAAGTAGCAACAAGTGCGGGGGAAATTCGAAATGCGGAGGGAAGTGACGAGAAGCAGCAGTTGCGGAAGGAAGCAATATTAAAATCGAAGCGACAAGCAAGGCCCAGACGTGGGAGAAATAATAATAAAGTGCACGAACGGATGCAACCATCGAAGGGACCCCTTGTAGGTACTCAGTAGAAGTAAGTTCTTTTTAGTTTTACCGTGTATCAGATGTTTAATTATATAGAATTTGTGAATTGTATTACATGTTTTGGAAATTTTACCCAGTCGTATTTCATTGAAAAAAAATTTACGCTTTTAGAGGAAATTTACGTTTTTAGAGCAAGAAAGGTAAAAACTTTTTTTCAGATTGCAGATTGTGACGGATGCAGCTTGAGTGGCAAGTCGATGTAAAAGTGCAATATAACAGAGTGATATCTAGAATCAAAGTGTTCGGGGTTGGTGTAGTGGCCCCGGCGAGGGTTAGTGATAGGAAGGAGTATAGGGGTACGGTTGTGCAGCTGAAGGGTTTGAGTGATAGTCCGTGTGTGCTCGATAGTTAGGGTTCGGCCGAATCGCGACGGTGATTATTCCGGCAAGCCGTATTCTCGCTTGGCGGCTTATTGGGGCCTTGAGGGACAAGCGAGTGGCACCCCACGCCCGTCTCCGGATGAGCTGAACCGGGTCCATAAGCCCCGCCGGATCACCCCAATTTCCCTGAGGGCCATAGTGGCTCTCGTGGAATAAAAAGTGGGTGTAACAATTGTTCTTCGAGTACAACATTGTTAATATCTTCTTCGCCCATTACCTCGAATATAAGCTCAGCTTCATCAGCGTGTCAATTGAACCGCCCGAATCTTTTATAGGCAATCGTACATCGGGCAAAGCTGCAGTTTGCACTGGGGCGTCTTCAACGACTGCCTTTGAACTATTTTTTGTACTTGTTAATTTATTTTTGATTTTATTTACATGCTTGGATGAAGTGTTTCCACCATTGTCTATTTCATGTACGGGCGTTAATTTATATGCTTTCTTATCGTTTTGAAGTTGAACACTAGCTAAAGGCTTTCATTGATTCATTCTACTGATTTCTCGTGCTCTTTCTATGCTACTATGCTTTTACAGCCAGAGTCTGATGAAATGTTTGGCACTAATGATGACGATGAAGACACTAAGGAAGGTGTCGCTGTAGATTGTGTTGCCCCTGGCTCTGCAGTGTTGCAGGCTTCACATTGTTTTAACTCTATCTTATTTCTTATCATACAAGTCAGACATCCCCATGTATCCGAATTTGGGTTAAACTTGTCACCGAAAGAACTTTTCAGTGGTTCAAGTGGTTTTGCTGCGGTTTCCACCGGAGATTTTACAGGATCAGATGTACCCTTGGGAGTTATACACGACACGCAATTATCGGCAGAATTTTCATTACGAACCATGCCAACAGAGCATTCCCACTTTCGTTTGACATTTTAATCTGAGCACCAAAGCCTGCAGTTGAAGATGAAGACGATACAATCGTTGACGTAGCTTCCGCTGCCATTGGCTTTTTAAACACATCTAACACGCTTCTAGTAGTCTTGAGTTGTAGAGAGCGGCCGGTTTATTACTGACATTTGCAGAACTATTTTGAGAATTCGCTGTCGATGACGATTTCTGCTTATTTATCTTTCCAGTAGCTTGAACCACAAAACTATTAGCCGGACTGGGTAATTTCCTTGTCTCTTCAACAAGAACGAGGTCACTAAATTGAAGTTGCTTTTTGGTGCTATATTTTCCTTGGTTGCCAAAAGTGTCGATGAGGTCACCTGTATAGGAGCCTGGAACATTCGACAGGATATCTCCTTTCTTCGTAAGCAAAGTACTGTTATTGTTAGAAACATTGAAGAGTTGATTTGAAGTGCCCGATTTAACTGTTTAATTTCCAAAAGTAAATACACTTTTAGTTGCTGCAGACGCGCCACTCTTTGGTACATTTGTTACCCCAAAGCCAGCATTTAGGCTAGCTGCTGCAGTCAGATTATAAAATTTGCGAGTGCAGATTTAAAAGGTGTTAACAAAATGATATGTTCTTCATTTTCTTTTTCGATGGTTCTATGAAACCAATCGTGCTTATTTCGGCATACATGACTTTTGGCTTTAATTGCTGCTATGTTGGGTTTCAATTGAACCTTATAGTTGTTGTTTTTTTCGCTTAATACTTAATACCTAACATTACTTATGCTAATGATTTACATCGTTTATCCTAACCTTACTTTAATCCTTCCCACCAGTGGAGTGGAGTGGAGTAGTTCCTTGGTAACAACAACAAATCTGTTGTTGATTGACCGACTGCCTCGCAAAGGTAAATTCACAATAATGACGGAGTTTTCTTCAGGAAATTGTTAATGCCTGTTTTAAATGGGCAATCGGTCGCCATAAAAAATGTGTCCGGGTTTAGTCTTTTGCTCGCTAGCCTGCAACCAGCCCCCTCGGAGTAAACTAAGGGTGCCCAGACAAGTTGACCGGTTGGGTACAGTCCGTTGGAATATACCGAGGATTCACGTCTTTAATCGATGATACGTTGGCTTAGATTTCCTTGAGGAAATCTAGGACGTACGAACGAACGAAAACGTTTTAAAAATCATTACACAGTCCTTATACTTAAAAATGGCATTTTTGACCGGGAGACCCTATCAAAGTTAGGAAAACGTGTTTGTTTTCCAGGAGTTCTTAAGCGCAGCAAAATAAGGCCTTACCAAAAGTAATGTGTCAAACAGTTCCAAGCTACTCTCTCAGGTTGACAGGGGAAGTGTTGGGTGGATAATCCAGAAGCTCTGTGCACTTTGGAGTTTCAATCTTAAGATGTAAATGTCCTTCACCATGAAGAAAATCAAAAGACAAATTGAATTCATTGGTATAACCATGCATGATTAAAAATATGAATAGTCATTTCTATATACATGTGCATGAACCTCCTTCATTTCAGATTTATCCCATTGTTTTCAAGAGATTTATTTGGTATGTATTTAAGACAAAAACTAAAAATAACATACGCAAGTGAAAACGATGATCTCCTACTTTGTAAAAGCAGGTTGAAAAGTCAGGTAAATATTGCGTTTAACGCCCTTACGTTTCCACAATTGGTTTAGCATTAACTTTTCAAATTATTCGATCAAAAGGCTGAAAAGAACAAATGGAATAATAAATGTGATTCGTTTGAGAGAAAACTTGTCGAAATTCATCCTTACCGTCTTTTTTGCCTGTTCAAGGGCGAATCCTAAAAAAATATTTGCCATGACATATGTACCTACATGCTACGCTTTGGAAATTGAATTGCGTGAGATGTACCTATGTACGTAAATTTGTAAATATTTTTGGAATATTTCATATTTCAACCTTCGCATATAAGAGAGGTTAGAAGGCAGATTGCAAATACACGTAATTTTGCTAACATGGAATATGTCAAGTCTTATTATGTTTGTACAAGTTTCCAACTGCTCTCGAAAGTTTGATTTATCATTCCTCTCATGTCAGCCTCAAGTGTGATTCGCTGAAATCAAATATTTACAAACATTCACACGTATATGAACATGTATCAATGTTAACATGCAAACAATGCATGCGAACATGATTCCGCTGAGCCTACGTGCGCCGATAAAATGTTTATTGTATGCTGTTCCCTAAACGGTTAGTGTCTTACATTCGTCTTGAAGCTGAATGTGTAAGTCAATTCGAGTGGTTCCAGTCATTTCTCAGGATTTCCGCTGCTTGTCATTGGCCTTGCTCTTCCAAATTTCTTGGATACCTGCTCAGGAAAGATTGACTTGAATAAATTTGACATATTCCATCCCACATTATCTAAATGCCTATTCATATTCATTGAATTTTTTAACACTCCATTGATCCTGCCTCTAACTGTCACTTGCCGTCGATTTTGAATGTGTGATTTCCTGCGAATCATACGAATTTCGGAGAAATTGAAAAATACGTGTCGCTACTTTGCATATTTCAAGGCGGTTTTTTCGAAAAATCCCGCCATGAGCCCCTAGGCCTTGATGTTGGTGTTTTTCTAGCTGCGCTATGAGTTTCTCAAAAGGATATGCGGAGGTGTGTCTAAATAAAAAATTTTGACGTCTTTTGATGTTGAAATTGAATTGAAACCTCTGGAAAAGAGAAAGTTTGATAATCAGTTTCGATCTATGAGCAAACTTCGAGACGGTACACAGGCGAAGAAATGAAATTACAAACAGCGAATAGCTCTGCGAGGGCGAAATTCTTTTCTTCTCGTATATTCTTTGTACTTGTCAAAATAGAATTGTATGCAAAATACCACGTTGAGCCAGTTCACTTTATTGAGGTGTATCTGGGCGACGTGTGTTCCTTGAAAAACGAAGGATTCGTTGCTAGCATATGTATAACAAGGCTATGTTATAGGTGAACGAAAGTACAAAAGGAAACCCACAAATGTTAATAAATAGCTTTTATAGCTTGAAAAAGGACGAAAGGAAATCCATTTCAGCATGGAATACAAATTTCGTATACAAGATGAAAGGACTCCACTGCAGTTCACCTTAACGGTAACAACAACTAACATCACGACAAGAGCAAGGATGAAAACATTCAAAAGCAAGCAAACGCAAAGTATATGTAAATAAATTTAAAATGAGGTACAAAAGGTATATTCAAGTCCTTTTTCCAGTTTTTAAGAAGATAGAGCTACAAATTTCTCACGTCCCGACACAACTCTCAAAATGGTCTTCATTCGTGCCCGGTGTATTTATTTGGAGCACTGGGCACGAATATAGTATCTACGCCGTGTAAGTCGCTGTTGTTATGCTAGTGTCCTTCTAGTGGCATTACACTCAATGTCTTTACGCTTTATGTTGAACGTTTCCATTTAGTGCTTTGTTCGTATCCTGTTTGTCCAGCGGAAGCAATTCATTTTTGAGAACGAGCACGCAAAAGTCACTAACGGCGCTAGATTCGTCCGACGTGGAAGTAAAATCAACACGTTTCATTCCATATGCGAAGTGAAGAGGAGATGGCTGGGAAGGATAATTTGCATTTTTATTGCTTTGGTAGTTTAAATTGTATTAAAGCGAAAAGCGGAGCGAGAATGAAATATCAAGTTGAATTAACAGATTTATGTGCAGCAAAAAGATTGTTCATGGGGGAAAAATGCAAGGATGAGCAAAGTCACAACAATGTTGTGCGTTATTAATTTTGCATTTCGTTGATGAAAATGTTTGCAAGTCCTTGGCAAGCCTTTTAAGGGCTTCGTACTACTTATAAAATCTTATTGCAGTTGGTTTTATCAGCCCATCCGGCCATTAAGGCAGTTTTTTCTCTGAAGCTATAGCTGCTACAGTCACAAAACTTGGTACGCAGATCAGAAGTGGCACCTCTTAAAAGTTTGAACATTGAACAATTTTCGATCCTTTTTAAGAGTGAAATTTTTACTGCAGTTAGTCGTGCTGCGAGTCCAATGAAAAGTCTTGATGCGAGCTTTCCAAAACTGGTGTTTAAGCAGTGTAACCACCTTTGTAGGGTATAGGGGTAGGAAAAGTATACCAATATTTGCGTCGAGAATCAGGCAATTAAAAATTTGTCACGATTTGGATTTTAATAATACAATAATTAAGTTGATTGTACTTCTGGAAAACTTGAATAAATGCTCATATTTTTGTCGAGCCTACTTGCGCGTTTATGCGACTTCAAAGAATTGCAAAACTTGTAGGAATGGTTTTTTTCGAAAGTTTTTAGTGTAGCTAATCGTACGATTTGAATACTAATTAAATAGTTAATTTTTTCTTAGAAATTCATTAAAATATGAAATAGAAGTTTTTTTGTGCATATTAAATCAGAAGTTAAAATGAAAAATCCGATTTTTCTCGGCTTTTCACTTTTTAATAGTTTCTATTTTTATTCAGAAATAAAGCTTGATGTACAAAAATGTTATGTAAACATTTTAGAATGTTATCTCAATTGGTTTAGAAGATATGAAATAAAAACATTCCCCGTTGGCAGCACCAGCCGGAAAGGTAAACTTCTCGTATGTAGCGTAAAATTTCGAAAAAGAATTTGGCTCGCCTGTTGCTAGAGCTCTGACTGCGATTTTCGAAGCACCACATGGATATTTAATAATCCCCCGCAGGGGGAATGCTGGTCGACAGGAATACTCTTGGAGGCTAGCATTTTTTAGGGAGTTCCGACCCCTCGTACACAAGAAAATTCCCGCAGGGGGAATGCCGGTCGACAAGAGCACTCTTGGAGGCTAGCATTCTTTGGGAAGCGCCACCCTCACGGACCCGAGAATATGGGGGGCGCCGTGAGGTTCACTCCTGGGATGACAGGTAACGACTCTGATTGGATCTGGACTACGCTTTGGACAATGAACTAGATTTGATGCTTTGGGCTGGCGGATGATGGTTTGGACTTAGTTGCTTTGAACAGTAGCGCCGAGGTGGCACTCGTGTGTGAACGGCTCCAATTCAACTATCATACCGTCTCCATCCCGGTAAAACCTTGGCAGGCCTCGGAGTACGTTCGAAGTTTGCACCATTGGGTTGGTGGTGTAGGTTCGGTTGAGACGGACTTCCGATTAGCGCTGGTCTGGCTCTGGGCACTTGTCCCCAAAAGGGCTTGTGCCAACCCTCGCATGGCCTTCCTGCTCTGCAAAGATAACCATGGGACCAAAAAGGCAACTACAAATATGAGGGAGGACCCAATAAAACTGGAGCAACAAAAACACGTAAAAAAGACCAAAAAAATCCGAAAAAAGAAATGAAAAATAATAACGAGCCAGCCACGATGTTTACAGTACATCGAGAGTGGTACTAACCATGACAAAAACGACGAATAATACAATGCCGGTGAAGACGGACGAAAAACGGAGACCAGCAGACAGTCTGGTTCGAACTGAGATTCCTGCGGCGTTCGGGCGCAGCAAAAAAGGACGCTTCAGGTGCTCGAGCGGTGGAATAGAATATAAAGAGCATCAAAAATTCGATGGTCATTGCTGTGATCGTTACCGAAGCGACCGATGCAAGGGTCGAAAATCCCGACATGGTAAAGAAACATCCTGGAGCCAACGAGGAGATTACGGCACGAAAAGCAACGAGTGACTTGACAAATAAAGCGACGTTGTGTGATTGCACCGCCAACGTCATAAATGTGGCGGAAGTACTGCATTCGGAAACTGAAACCGATCACCTCTCCCAAGGATGGTTGACAAGTACAATTGCCACCCAGCGATATGAAGAAAAAATGCTATTCCGAAAAGCGGGAGATGTTGTGAAAAGAATACAATCTGCATGCGATTCACCAAAAACCTGCAAAGCAGTAAAGGTTGGGCTCCTTGAACTAGAGGAGCTCTTAGATCGCATAGGGCATTATCGCAGGAGCTGGTTTAGGGCCGAAGACGAACAGAAGGCTAAAGGGGCGCTGGGGGCGAAATCTAAAGGCCACATGCAGATAGCTCCACCATTAAAAATCAACTAAAGAATGGCGTCTAGCCCAATCGATCACGATCGGGATAAAAGAAGGAAGGAAGAGGCACTTAATGGGCGTGGAGCACCAGAACATGGGCTCCAGATAGTGCTTACAAAAGGAGCGAAGAAAGCCGCAAAGAAACTCCTTCAAAAAGTGCCAGAAAGTAAAGTTCACACGGACGCCTAATCAGAAAAACGACCTGATGCAAAACAGGAGAGGCAGAAGCCCCGGCGATGACCCCGGCAGCACACACTGCTCGTAAGGCTTGGTGATGGCCGATTCTATGCAGTGGTACTGCGGGATATCGGGGGAAAGGTAAGGCCCGAAGACACTCACACTACCATTAAAGTAGTACGACCAATGCGGTCTGGCCACATACTGGTCAAATTTGGAGCAGAGGCCGGCAATAACGAAGCATTCTGCAACGGAGTAAAGAAAGTCCTCGGCAAAAGCGCAACCATAGCCTCGCTCGAACCGATGGCAACGATCGAAATAAGAGACATTGACAGCGTGACGGATTTGGCCGAGGTAGAAGAGGCCATCAAAAGGGAGTTCCCTAGCGTGGGATGAATCAAAGCAAGACTGACACCAGAAAACAACAGGGGACAACGCATGGCCATAGTTGACTTGACCGAAAAGGACGCCGAACAATTCTTGAATAAGGGCAAAGTAAGAATAGGGTGGGTTGTCTGTAGGATACGGCAAAGAGCAACGCCTCTTTAATGTTTCAAATGCCTTGGCTATGGTCACACCACACAAGTATGCAAAGGACCCGATAGTAGTTCCCTATCTTACAAATGCGGTGAAATGGGACATAAAAGAAAAGAGTGTACAAAGGAGGCACACTGTATTCTCTGCAAGGATGCTGATCCAAGACCTGATTTTGGACACGTCTTGGGGTCAAGAAAACGCCGGGTGTTCCAGGAAGCCCTGGTCAAGGCAAAATCAGAACTCCGATGACCCGCATCCTGCAGCTAAACCTACACCGCAGTTCAACCGACCAAAATCTGCTTAGGCAGTTTGCGAGGGACATGAAAGCTGACTTCTTGCTGCTGAGTGAGCATCACCATGATAAAAGTCCTGCAATATGGTATTATGACGAAACTGGTACTGCCGCCATCTGGATTCGGAACAGTGATTCCCGAGCGGAGAGTTGTGGACGGGCGGATGGTTTCGTGTGGGTTCGGTGCTCAGGAACCACCTTCTTTAGTGTGTACCTAACGCCTAACGAATCGATATGACCTTTCCAAGCCAAGCTTAATGCTCTGGAGGGCGCTATTTTGAGCGCAGATGGGAACGTGCTCGTTGGGGGTGACTTCCACGCTAAAGCAATCGAATGGGGCATGCCTCAAACAGATTCGCGGGGAAAAGGAATCCTGGAAATGGCGGCCAGGACGGCGCTCGTCGTACTAAACTCCACAAATACGCCGACTTTCCACCATATTGGCTGTGAGGGAACCATACCGGACGTGACATTTGCCTCGGAGTCCTTAGTACGGAGGATACACAATTGGAAAGTATTAGAGGACTATTCAGCTAGTGATCATCAGTGCATTCTGCTTAAGATAAGTGATGTTGTCTCCCGGCGTCCCTGCTCTCGGCTTTCTACAACTAGATGGAACATCGGAAGGATGGATGTCGAGAGGTTCGTCAAGGTGCTCACAGGAGGTGAGCCGCTGTAGGGAGCTTCGGAGGGGACGGAAGAACTGGTAGCTCAAGACGTGGTGAACTCTACTATGAGCATCATTACGACTGCTTGCTGCGCTTCCATGCCCCATCGAAAACCCTGGCACGGCAAGCCCCCAATGTACTGGTGGTCAACTGAAATCACTGAAAAGCGAAGGGAGTGTCACAAGCTTCGACGTGAGGCTCAACGGGCGCGAAACCGTGACGAGGCATGCAACTGGGTGGCAGCATATAAGTCGGCCAGGAAATGCCGTCGCAAATTGATCGCTCGCTGCTGGCAAGACCTAGTGGACAGTGTGAACACGGATCCGTGGGGCCTTGGCTACAAGCTGATCATGCGGAAGCTTGGTGCCCTACGGAAGCCTTGTATACATGACGCGGAAAAGATAGACGCTATAGTGCGGGGAATCTTCCCCGCCCATCTGGTGCGTGTTGACGCTGTCCATGGTGAAACAGCAGTCGAGTGTTCACTCTTCACACAGCCGGAACTGGAGGAGGCAGTCCTCTCATTGAAAGCGAGGAAGCCTCCAGGTGCTGATGGTGTTCCAGCTGAGGTGTTGCGGCTCGTCTATCACCATTGTCCTGACTTGCTGCTCAGCACATTCAACGCTTGCCTACGGAACGGGGTTTTCCCGGTACGATGGAAGGTGGCGAGGCTCGTGCTGATCAGCACGGGGAAGGGAAACCCGAATCGCCGCCTGCATACCGTCCGTTATGCATGCTAGACACAGCTGGGAAAGTGCTAGAGAAACTCATCAAGGGAAGACTCTCTGACGCGATTCGTGCTGCTGGGGACATATCTCCTCGGCAGTACGTTCTACCATTGATGCGATTGCATAGGTGGTGAACGCGGTCCAAAAGGCAGAGGCATGTAGTCGTGCCAAGCGGGGAATCGTCCTGTTGGTGCCACTTGACGTCAGAAATGCCTTCAACTCCGCTAGATGGAAGGATAGTCTGGATACGCTGGAAAACTCTTTTCAAGTTCCAGAATAACTAATGTGGCTTTTGAGGGACTACTTAAAAGACCGAAGCCTGCTCTACGACACGACACAGGGCCAACGAAGGATAAAAGTTACATCAAGTGATGCCCAGGGATATTTCCTTGGTCCGGACCTGTGGAATGTGTTTTAAGACAGGCTTTTAAGACTGGAGATTCCGGATGATGTTGCAGCTCTGGTCGTTGGACGCACCGTTGAATAAGCCCAGCTTAGGCTAGGTATGCTAATGCGTCGGGTGAGACACTTGATGACTGCTCGTGGGTCCAGTTTAGCACTGGAGAAAACCGAAGTGGTCATTTTGACAAGAAAGGGAATCCCTAGAGTAAGGATGGCCACTATTGGAGACATATTAATCGAATTGAAGCCAGCGGTGAAGAACCTGGGGCTAATGATCGACTCGAAGATGATTTTCTCTGAGCGAATTAGAGCAACGGCTGAGAAGGCTGCTTCGGGAATATCGGCTCTGAGTCCACTTATGACCAATGTAGGGGGAAGCAGCCCATCAAGAAGACGCCTCTTGATGAGTGCTGCGAGCCCAGTGCAACTGTATGGACCAGAGGTATGGTGCGACGCTCTCAGCAAGGAGGTTGACGAAAACGCCTTGCCCAGGTACAGAGAAGAGGAGCGCTGAGAATTGCATCTTCGTTATGGCAGGCGCAATACTTGCCAGCCTCCTTGGTAGAGAGCGCCGCTCTATTTATTTGCGCCAAAACCAGGATGCGATGGAAAAGAGAGACAGCGCTCACTCAACGATCGGCAGCAGTCTTGAGTGAATCGCACGAAGGGAAGGTGAACTGCGCGCCTCAGCCCAGATGTGAGACCGTTGCTAAATCAAAGGCATGGCGAGGTTGACTTCTATCCAACTCAGCTTTTGAGCGGGCATGGGTGCTTTCACTCTTATCTGCACAAGATTGGCAAGTCACGGTCGGAGAGGCCTGTGATGTATTGCATGGTTACGAAAATTGGACGCCTTTCTGTTTGCTATGTCGGCTTATTTTTATAAGCAGGCAATTGATGATTTGATTGAAAACCATTCGTTTTCAGCATCATTTTTATGACCTTATATTTTTTTTCCTGGCAAGATTGGTCATTTATGCGGTTGATCATATTGTAACCGATATTCAGTTTTTGATGGGAAAGATGGCTGAGCTCACTTGAAGCAAAGCAGTGTCCCGGACGTAGTCGTTTTTTGAAACCTATCCGTTTTGAGGTTTTTGGCCGCTCTTGTCACCAGAGAGTCCAAATATGCTAGTTTTCCGCCCTTCTTCTATTCCATAGTGAAACGTATCTTGGATGGAGGTTCTTTAAAAGCTCACAAAAGCTATCGATATATCGTTCTTCCATTATTGCGAAGATATCATCGATATATTTTGTTATTACCTGTGGCTGTGCTGTGGTTTTTTCAACGTTTTCTTCAAGAAATCCTCCGTGATTATGTTTGCGATGACAGGTGATAGCGAATTACCCATTTGTAGACTATATATCTGCATGTACAGTATTTTGTAGCTGTGAATGCTGTTGTCCGTTGTGCAGAGCTTAAGGGTTCAATGAAAGTTCTTCTGCTGATGCTTGTGGTTACTTGTATGTAATTTTTTTTAGAATGGTAGTGAACAATGAGCTGACATCAAACGAGGCCATTTCTCTTTAAAACCCGGACACCTGTCAGGAACTTGAGATGGTTAGCTAAGTGCTGTACTAGGTTGTACGTTAGGTTGTTTGTGTTTGAAATTTTTGATCTCATCGGGCAGTCCATTTCTCTTGTGAATGTACGGAACCCTAATGATTCTTTGAACCATTTGGTATTTTGGAAATGGGAGCATTTAACTGATTGATTAGAATTTACTTTATTTATTTGAATATGGGAATATAACTTCAATTACTCCTCTTACGTAGGTCATTGTCTTAACGATATCACTCAAACCCATATTGATTGGGCGGGATATGCTGTTAATAATGTAAATCTTTTTCAGCGTAATCAAGTTCGCAAGATATTGGGCTCAAAGGCATCAATAAAGTATGATTTTTTTCCAAGTGCGAAAAAAATCAAAATTCGTTTCATTATGAATTTTTGAGCACTTGTGATTATTGATTTTTCTGTTGAACCTCACTTAAACAAGGTTTGAAATTAAAAATTTTATCAACCCTTTTGGGGTGAATCGTTTCTTTCTAGAACAGCGACTCGTTCCTAAAAATATTTGAAATGAATTTCTTTCAAAATACGTTTGGTTTGAATTGTGAATCATTTAGCTTCTTATGTTGTACTCTTCTGAAAGTAATGAGGGCGTCTTTTTTTGGGAAATTATCATCGTATTTTCATCTTTAATGTTCGAACTCGATACAATTTCGTTCAATCGTTAATGGTCTATTTCCAGCTGCAAACATGCTTCTAAGAAATTTTCATGGAATATTTAAGAGCTTAAGCTGACTTAAAAACTTTAAGCTTATAAATATCCCTTTCGTTTGAAGCAGTTGAATCGGCAATATTGCCAAATGCCTTCATTTAATTTTTGTTGATTTACAATCATAAAATTTCACCCACTTTGGCTATGAAATCCATAAAAAGGATTCAATATAATTAGTTTTCCCAAATATATCCGTGATTTATCAAAGTTTAGTGAATATCAACTTGGATTTAAACCTCTTTCCAAACGACTTGTAAAGAACTTTTCAAACTTTCCAGATGAAATATTCAATAAAAATCAATTCATTTTCAAGGGTGTTTATTAAGATCGGAGCTTTAAAATTCGTTTAAATATTGACCACATATGCTTTAAATTACTTAAAATGATCATACACAATACAAGCTTCTCACTTTATTATCAAATAAATTTTCGCACATTCAACAAATAGCTCATGTAATACCAATATGTAAAATGACAACACATTCCTTACAAAAATAAACTCTTCTAGCAACACCTCGTTTTAATCCTTTTTACTCCTATATATTGCAGAAATGATTTACGAGGAGTCGAGCATGCCTTTCTTGAGGTTGAATACATCTGCCATCATGGTTACATTTCCAGCTTGTACGTGAACGGAAATTTGAACACACCAGATGAACTAGAGGCGAAGCAGGACGTTAACGATGCTAGCAGTAACAGCAAAATCATCAGGAGTTCACGCGGCAGTAAAAACTTGACCAGTGTCTACTGCAAGAAGGGACAATGGCATGGTGTCCTGCCAACATGTGTTCCAGTTAAGGATTTGACAAATTTCAACGAGACATGCAATTATCCTAGTCGATGTGACCAGATCTGCTATAGAAAGGATGACATGGAAAAGTGCACTTGTCATAAAGGATTCCGAATGAAAAATGGCCGTTGTGAAGGTATGTTTTATTTATGTTGATTGATAGCAGGCAATGTGATTTGTCGTGTGTTGTACGTTGTACGGTTAAAATCTATTCTCTATGACATTTCGGATATTATTGCGTGACGCCTTTGATGAATTATGACTTTTGGCTGGCTATGGATAATCAATAACGCTACGAGGTAGTTATTTGCCTAGAAAAGCAGTTTTATTAGAATTTTTTCTAAAGCTATTAATGAAGGTCGGTCAAAGGACATAAAGTAAATATTTGAACGTGTTCTCCAATTTTTTTCCTTTAAGCAATGTACAATTTCTTTTATCGATATTGTGTAATGAATTTTCCATTGCTCGGATCGGTTACTTCCTGAAGGAAATCGAGATTGTCCTCTCAGCGATTCCAACGAAACCATACCCGCAAAGTCAACAGGTTCGGATACTCATATACTATTCCGTGGAAGCTGCTTACTGGCCAGCTAGTTTGGAGAGGAAGGTTGTGGGCCTCATTGTGAATATGAAATGCAAGGTGATGATTTTTGGCCAATGTTCAAATTGCCTGTTTTTAACGCGTTCAAAAAAATTTCCGAAAAAACAAACTTTTAAAGCCTTTACGTTGCTTTCTTCTTCTTCTTAGCACTACAGCCCCTTTCGGGCCTTCACTTTCTGCAAACAGCGCCTTCAACTGTCTCGGTCCGTTGACCGTGTCATCCAGTTCCGAAATCCGAGCAGCGATGAACTGTCTTCGTCGACCGAGTCAGACCAGCGTTTCCTCGGTTTCCCCACTGGCTGCCGGCCTTCAGTTCTCCCAACGAATACCTTCTTGCGTATCCGTTGTTCGTCCATACGATTCATGTGTCCAGCCCATTGCAGTTTCCGCAGTCTTACAATCCTTGAGACCTCCAGTTCGTCAAAAATTTCAAACAGCTCATGATTGTATCGAATTCGCCATTGGTCCCCGTCTAGATTCGCTCCGATTATTTGCCTCAGGACCTGTCCCTCAAAGGCGTTCAATATATTTGCAGGTGCTTGGGTTAGGGTCCATGTTTCACACCCATAGCATAACACAGGTCTTATTACAGATTTGTATACTTGGAGCTTTCTTTTCCTGTGTATGCAGCTGGTCTTCAAGATCGTCAATACTGAATAAAATATTTTATTTGCGAGCTATATTTTTCGGCGTATTTCGTCTCTTTCATTGCCCGTTTTCGTTATTTTGGCGCCTAAATACACAAATCCGCTTGCATTTTCGATACTTTATTCGCCAAGTGTGATATTTTGTGTATTCGGGGTATTTTTCCTTGACTGCGTGACGAGCTTTGTTTTATTTTCGTTGATTCGTAGCCCTACTAGTTTTGCTTCGCTGTCGAGTTTCAGAAAGAGTTCTTTGGCAGCTTTTAGTGACCGCGACAGAATGTTGATGTCGTCCGCATAGGCCGACTTGTATAGTAATGTACCTCTTGTATCGACAGGTAGCTTCCGTATGACGTACTCCAGAGGCAAATTGAATAGCAATGGGGTCAGCCCATCTCCCTGCTTTAGTCCGATATTTGTGTCAAAGGCATCAGTGATTTGGTTTTTGATGTGAACTTGGGAGTTTGTCGAACTTGGGAGTTTGCTTGAAGTCAACGAAAATTTGGTGTACGTCTATGTTGAACTCCCAGAATTTTTCAAGTACCTGCTTGACTGTGAACAATTGGTCTTCGTTGATCTACCTGCCCTAAAAGCACCTTGATACTCCCCAATAATACTGTTGGCGTATGATCCGATTTTATTTTCTAAGTACAAAATAGTGATATGCCTCTATAATTTTCGCACTGTAGCTTGTCACCTTTTTTGTGGAAAGGGAATTTAATTGATTGATTCCACTCTTTCGCCATATGTTTCTGTTGCCAAATGTACTGGATGAATTTGTGAATAGCTTCATGAACACTACTGCCACCATATTTGAAGTCAACGAAAATTTGGTGTACGTCTATGTTGAACTCCCAGAATTTTTCAAGTACCTGCTTGACTGTGAACAATTGGTCTTCGTTGATCTACCTGCCCTAAAAGCACCTTGATACTCCCCAATAATACTGTTGGCGTATGATCCGATTTTATTTCCTAAGTACAAAATAGTGATATGCCTCTATAATTTTCGCACTGAAATAGCTAGTTACGGATCACTCAAAACCCCACTCACTTCACGACATATTCACCTCCCGCTTCTGTTGTCACTGAAAAGTCTAAACTACTGAAAGGAAAGAAGAAGGTTAAATTAGCAATGAGAATTCCAATTTAGAGTAAACTACAGTTTTAATTTGATTTTAATAGATTTCTTATCATTGTGAAGGAAAAAGTAGATTTACGATTTATTGATCGACGCAAGATTTTTGTAAAAAAAAGTATTTGGTGCTTTTTAATTCCAACTACTTTTCTGTAAACAAAAGAACATAATTTTTCTCTCACCTTTCTTTTATTTATTTATTTGACCAAACAAGTTATACATTTTTGCATTCTATTAAAATACATATTACAGTTTTTGTATTTTTTTTTTACAATATAAATTTACATTTGTAGTGAAGGATTAGGAACCGAGGCACTTCGATAAATTGGATATAAATTGGGATCTGGATATGGTTGGGGAATAAAGATGGCTCAGCTTGTTGAAAATTTTGACACATCTATTTATCGGCTCATTATCACCATAGATGGTATGATGTTTACTTTCTACGAGCAAAGGTGAATGTTTCGTAAATCTTACTGGCTCGTTTAAGGTTATTTTTCAATTAGATATTGGACTTTAACGGTTCCTCTAAGGACATCAAATGCGAAGGAAGAGCATAATGTGGTTCTACGGAAGGCAAGAGGTGTCATATTGAGAAGGGATAGCCGGCTATCGTATGATGGCTAATTATGGAAATTTTTTAAGATTAAAGGGGGATCTCAGAGCAAACAGTAGGAATTGTTTCTGAACGGAGTCACCCCTCTCTGAGTGAACATCAAAGACCGAATTCCAAACGACACAAGCGTATCCCAGAATTGGGCACACTAATGATGTGTATAACGTTTTCGTTACTCACAAGTTCTTAAATTCTTTCACACGTCGTTTGATGAAACTTTAAAACTTATTCGCTTTGCAGAGTAGCTCATCTTAGTGCAAATGAAAGCGGAGTTTCTTAACCAAGTGTATCATTGAGGTGATCCTTTGTATCATTGAGGTGATAATCAGATAATAAAATTGTACTTTTCCGAGATGAACTTATCACCTAGCATTTCTCAAAATTCAAATATAGAAGATTTTAGTTAGACCACTCTAATAGAATATTTATTTTGTCCTGCAGGAACAAAGAATCACTTTGAGATGCTATCACATGATATTATTTGAGATCATCCGCATAAAATAAGTGTGGTATATCGGATAACACTTCAGAAAGGTCCGCTATAAAAATGTTGAAGAGAAGACGTCCGAGGTGACTGCCTTGAGAAACCCCGGAATAGACATGAATTCCGTTTGACACATATTCCTGAAATTTATCCGAGTTTTGAGATACGGGTCCAGCGAATGAAGTAGGGAGGCAGTGATTCCAAATTTATTCAATTTATGAGAAAAAATTGTGTGATTGACTCGGTCAAAAGCCTTACTAAATTCAGTATAAATTGCGTCTACCTGGTGTCCATTTTCCATTGCACAAAGGATGTTAGAGATCAAAACTGTTAAGTTGGTGGTTGTTTATCGATTCTTTCTGAAGCCATGCAGTTGGTCATCGAGACGCTATTCAATAAAAGGTGATGTCTTGGAACATACTATTTTTGCAAATAACTTTGAGGTAGTGGATAGTATGGCAATCCCTCTATAATTTTCAACGGCTTCTTTTGCTTTTTTTTATGAATTGAAGTTAAGTAGGAAGATTTCCAGTGTGCTGGGAACACGCTGCTTGAAAGCGATTTGTTAAAAATGATGCAAAGGGGTAAAACTTATTGTTCTCTACATTGAAACAAAAAAAAATGGAGGAAATAAATCAGGGCCAGGTTCATGATTAAAATCAAGAGTTTCAATTGCTTCGAATCTGTCACCCTCTGAAACTGAAATTTCTTGCAGTACAGGCCCACATTCTATGTCTAGTGGTGAAAAATTATGACAATTGTTTGCTGAACAATAAACTGTTTGAAAATGGTCTGCAAAATAATTACTGATTTCTTCAGGGAGAGTAGAACTGCAGCCTTTAAAGGTGATTTGTTTGGGAAAGCCATGAGCTCTGCGCTTGATATTCACAAATTTAAATAATTTCTTAGGGTCTTGATGATGTTTTCACCTATAACATTAACATATACTTCATAGGCCTCGCGTGACTTCAATTGAAATTCTTTCGACAGTTCATCATGCTCTCTTTTAATGTCGTCATTCACATCAGATCTACTTTGCAGAATTTTATACAGTTTATTTCTTCTGTTCCTTAAAGATCGAAGATCACTTTCCAGCCAGGGCTCTGATAATTTGTCCTTTTTCTTGATTTTAGGAACATGTCTTTCAACGGCGTCAAGGATGTGTTGATAGAATAATTTGACTGCATCATTTATATCTAACGTTGAAAACATGGCAGTCCAGTCTATATTAAAAATATCCTTTCGAATGCTCTCGTAATCAGCATTGCGAAAATCAAATACAATCAAGTTATTGTACGAAAGAGTGTTTGTAGCTTCAGCAGTGGAAAATTCAACCGAAAGTGCGGAATGGTGGAGGGTGTTTAAGAAAAAATTTTCCAACTCACTGGTTGGATTGACCGCCACATCGTCATAAGCATTGGTAAAGAAACGATCTAGCCAATTACCATTGCGATTGGGTGTCGTAGCTCCTTGCTGTAATTCATTGCCATAAAATGTAGAAACAAGGTTGTGATCACTGTCGTCCAGAAGATTGACTGGAAGGAGACGATTATCAAGTGCGTCGACTACAAACGTTAAATTGGGCCTATTAAAGTCTCCAAGTATACTAATTCAATCTTTTTCATTAGAAAGGCCAGCAAGTGAAGATATAACTCCACATGCATCATTGTAAATGGGCTCAATGGACTTTGGAGGAATTAAAAATGCACCAATGTACAAGTCAAATTTTTTAAGTTTGATTCGAACTTTTGTATACTCGAAATGTTTGTATGAGGTTGTAGAGACGAGGTCACTCAATATCCAGTTGTGTATAGCGGTTAGGATTCCACCACCTCGTGAGAACTCGGTACTTTGATAGTCTCGATCATTCCGATATATAGTCCAACTACTATCGAGAATCTCTTAATTTTGAAAGGAGGTATTCTACCAAGTTTCCGTTAGAGCAAGGACAGTAAAAGGACACGATTTAGCGTCAAGAAAAAGTTAACTGAGTTTACTTCTCATACCACCACAGTTATGGTAGAACATTTTGATGCATTTGGAGGAAGTGTTTTTATTGTGGACGAAAAAATTTGTGATGCTGTTCTCGTGTCCTTTGAAGCGAAGATACATGATTTGAGCTTAAATGTGAAGCGTTGGTCTCAAGATCATTTTGTGCTTGTCCTGTATTGATACCTAGTTGCTCGTGATATTTAAAATATAATTTGCGAAGAGCAGCTAATTCTATACGAAGACCTTCTCTTTGTATCAATACTTTAAGATTGGTCTTCATTTTACCATCAATGCATGTTGTATCTGGCGCTTTATGCATGTAGGCTAGGTAAATTTGAACAAACTCATATATTTCTTCAAAAATTTTCACAATAACTTGATGTAGAATGGTAAAGATATCCCGTTTGAAAATCATAATACAATTACTTGTATTACCTAAACGGAGTCGATTCCTTTAATGGCTACAACATACTTGACAAATTTCCTATCGTGTCGCTTAAAAAGCACGAGTAAGTTTGTGCATATAAGACTATAACTGTAATAGATTCTGTTAAAAAAATGCTATAAAATTAACTAATATTTATCTATTTTCCCTCTTCAATATTCATTTTCTACTTTTAATATATTTTCACTAAAATTTTTCTAGTTAGTATTTCACTTTGTCCAGATACATTTAAATTAGATGTATTGTATCAAGGTACAATGAAAAATGAAATGATTGTTTAAATCAATAACTTTGTTTATTTGATATCCGCAGGCCAATCCTCTTTTTTCTTTAAAAGCCGTCGGGCCTTGCTTAGTTGTGTGAGCAGACGCGTTTCGACTACTTTGAGTCATCTTCAGTGAAGATGACACTGAAGATGACTCAAAGTAGTCGAAACGCGTCTGCTCACACAACTAAGCAAGGCCCGACGGCTTTTAAAGAAAAAAGATTGTTTAAATACTTCTGATCCTGGATCATAGTAGTGAACACGTCCACTGTAGCGACCAAAGGATTTAAATGAAGATGACTCTTATGAAAAAGTTATTTCATGGTCGACTTCATATTTAATTTCGCTCGAGAATACTCAGAAACTATTTTGAATTACAGACAGTAAATTTTGACTTGCCTTCCCCCATTGTTATTCTTACAAATTTATCAACCATTTTTAAGGATTCTGTACTACTTATAAAACCCTTATGAAATCGGTTTCATCTATTCATTTGTCTGTTTGTCTGTCCATCCATCTGTATGTCAGCAATTTTTCTCCGAAACTATACCAGCTATGAGACCATAATTTAAACGTAGATCAGAATTGGTTTCCCCTTGAAAGATTAGGAATGAACAAGTTCTTAACGTTTTTTTTTTTTTTGGACGGGGGGTCTCCCAAATCGGAAATTTTGTTTTTTTACCAAGGCATGTCAAATGAAAGTTATTGATGAGAACTTTTCAAAACGCGTTTTAAAATAGTGCTGCCAGATTCATGGAAGGCAGTGGAAGAGAAAATATTTGAAAAATTAGTGTCCTCCCCTCACGAGTGGATTTTTGTTTCAAAAAATCTGAAAAATGATGTTGGAAGAATGCCTTTATGAGTATAACATCAGCAAATACTCAAGAGGTTGAAATTTGCTAAATTTCGTTAATAATATTAAAATCTTCAAATTTTATATTTTCATTAATAACATCGTAGATAAGCAGCCATAGACGGTCCCAAGCCCGTTTGAGAAAGGAGGAGGGAACGCCTTGTTTCCCCAACCCATAGCTTCCATGATTCCTCATCCCAAACCCCCCAACTAAATTGTAGTAAATGCACCCGGGGTGCACATTGGGTTTACTGGTTCCCCAATAATGAACATTAAATGTCGAGAAATGCTAATAACTGTAAATACATCTACAGCTTTGCTACTAAATCCTACTTACACCTACTTTGTGAGGACGTTTTCCGCGCCTGATAACGGAATCGACGTTATAACCATGTCGCCGGAATGGGGGTTGGGCGACGGGCTAACTCCACGTCCTTGGAAAAGCTTTAATTGTTTCAAAACCTGCAGATAGGCCTCGGAATGGATCGCACTCACGGCAACGACCTCGCAAACGAAAAAAGGACTGTGGCATTGGATCCTGGAATGTCAGATCACTCAACTACCCTGGCGCTATTAAGGAACTTTTGCAACAGGCCAGTCAACGTCAATTAAAAATACTGGCAGTCCAGAAAACGAATTGGACTAGAAACGATATTCAAGACGTGAGATCGCACACAATATTTAAAAGTAGGAAGCCTACTGGAAAACGAGAATTTGGAGTGGCTCTCATTGTGGATAGCGAGTTCAAATCGCACGTTATTGATTTTAAGGCAGTCAATGAATGGTTGTGTGCGATCCGTATAAAAGCGAAATTCTTCAAAATCTCACTGATTAATGTTCACGCCCCAACCAAAGAAAAGGACGAAGAAACGAAGGAAACGTTTTACAATCACCTGGAAAGACTGGTCGACTCATTGCCCACAAGCGACACAAAAATATTTCTGGGTGATTTTAACACTAGGGTTGGCAATGAGTTATCTCATCGGGGAAAGACTGGAGGATAAAGCCACCACGATGAAACAAATGACAACGGCTAGCGCCTTATTGACTTTGCATGTAGTAGTAATTTAGTCATACGTTTGACTTGCTTCCCACATCGACGCATTCATAAAATGACCTGGGTATCATCAGATGGCAACACACAAAATCAGATCGATCATGTTCTGATCCAACAGCGTTGGGCCTCGAGCATACTTGACGTCCGTACATACCGAGGAGCCAATTATAACTGAGATCATAACTTGATCAAATTAACGTATCGATGTCGCATATTCAGCGAAGACCAGCCCGCTACAAAAATTTGACATCGAAAGGCTCCAAACGGCGTCTGTCACCATAAATTTACGGAGACCCTCGACAACCAGCTGGCTCTCATCTTATCAGAAGCATTGTTAAAGACGAGCAATGAGCTCTGGATGGAAGTGAAAGCGGCTATCAGGACTGTGGGAGAACAGACGATCGGACATCAAGCCCGGTGCAAGAGGAATTATTGGTTCGATGATGAGTGCCAGAATGCGTTAGATAAAAAGAATCAAGCGTACAAAGAATAGGTAGGTAGGAAAACCAGGACGAAGAGAGAACACTATGAAAATCTCAGAAGAGTAGCGAATAAGATAATTAAGATTAAGAAAAGAAAATACTATGACGACCAATTGAGAAGTATAGATGTAAGTTTAGCGAGCAATAACACAAGACAAGCACACAAGGTAGTGAAAAGCCTGAAACGTGGTTATCAGCCCAAAACCACGCTTTGTCGTGATGACAGCGGCAACATAATCGCTGATGAAATCAAGATTAAGGAGAGATGGGCATCATACAGGGTTATCCATTTCGTGGTAGGAAAGTATAGCCCTGCCATTTGACATCTGTCAGAATTAAATGTCATCTAAAGCATGTTTTCTTTAGCTGAAGGCTTGCCATTTAGAAATATGTATCGTTTAATAGTCGAAAAACGTGTTAAAATTATTAAATTTTATTACAAAAATGGTGATTCTACTGTATCAACATTTAGGGCTTTACGAGCCGATTCCGGTCGACATATCGACCTACACAGCAAACAATTTCGAACAAAGTGAGAAAATTTGAAGAGACTGAACCGGTTATTGATATTGCAAGGCCTGTGCATCGCTGTCGTTGCTCAAAGTGTGGAGGAAGACTCGAATTTGTCGATTCCTCGACGTGCTCAACATATCGCATATGGGGCTCTCAAAAGCCTCAGGTAATTGCAGAAAGGCCTTTGCATCCGGAAAAGTGACCATTTGGTGTGCATTATGGTCTGGTGGTGTTATTGGCCCGTATTTTTTCGAAAACCATCAAGGAAGAGCCATTACAGTCGATTCTGACCGCTATGGACGGATGTTAACCGATTATTTTTAGAGAGAAATTGAAGATTATGATCTGGAGAACATGTGGTTCCAACAGGACGAAGCCACAAGCCACACAACACAGGCTAATCGAGCACTTTTGCAAGAGAAATTTCCAGGATGCGTAATTTCGAGATTGAGTGATGTCAATTGGCCCGCAAGACCCTGCGACCTAACACCTTTGGATCAAATCTTGAGCAATTGAAAACCAATATTCGTGAAGATATGGCCGAGATATTGCCGGAAATGTGCCAAAAAGACATTGAAAATTACCTCAAAACGATTGAGGTCTATAAAAGATCCCGTGAAAAACATTTGAATGATGTTGTAGTTCACATATAGTAGCAAGGTTCAATCTTTCTACTGAATAAAAAATTTTGTTCCCATCTGAATGTTTTTTGTGTTTTCTTCATCTTTACTTTCCCAAGCGCAAAATGGATAATCATTTATTTCAAGCACCTCCTTAATCATCCACACAGCTCCAGAACATTGGAGCCTATAGATGTCTATAGAGAGCTTCCATTGGCCCTACCAACTCTGGATGAAGAATAAAGCGCCGGGCATTGATGAGATTCCAGTGGAGCTCATCAAATATGGTGGCGGTAGTGTTCATCAAGCTATTCACAAAGTCATCTAGTACATGTGGCAACAACAACATATGCCGAAAGAGTGGAGCAAATCAATTATATTCCCTATCCACAAAATAGGTGACAAGTTACAGTGCGAAAATTATAGAGGCATATCACTTTTTTGTACGGCGTACAAAATATTTTCTAAAATCTTAGAAAATAAAATCGGATCATACGCCAACAGTATCATTGGGGAGTATCAAGTTGGTTTTTGGGCAGGTAGATCAAAACAGACCAATTGTTCACGGTCAAGCAGGTACTTGAAAAATGCTGGGAGTTCAACATAGACGCACATTAAATTTTCGTTGACTTCAAGCAAGCATACGACAGTATTGATAGTAACGTACTGTAACAAATAATGCTTGGTTTTAGCATCCCAGCCAAATTATTCCGTCTTGCCAAAATGATAATGGCGTCGACAACCTCCCAAGTCCGCATCAATAACCAACTCACCGACTCCTTTGACACAAATATCGGACTAAAGCAGGGAGATGGGCTGGCCCCATCGCTATTCAATTTGGCTCTGGACTACGTTATACGTAAGCTACCTATTGATACGCGAGGTACATTACCATACAAGTCAAGCCAAGTAGTAGCCTATGTGGATAACATGAACATTCTTTCACGTTCATTAACAACTGCCAAAGAACTCTTCCTGCAACTCGACAGCGAAGCAAAATTAGTAGGGCCACAAATCAACGAAAATAAAACAAAGCTCATGACACAGTCGAGGAAAAATACCTCAAATACACAAAACATCACACTTGACGGATACAGTACCGAGAATGTTGGCAAATTTGTGTATTTAGGCGCCAATATAACGAAAACCGGCAATAAAAGAGACGAAATATGCCGAAGAGTACAGCTCGCAAATAAAATATTCTATTCAGTGTTCGTGATCTTGAAGACCAGCTGCATACATCGGAGAACAAAGCTCCAAGTATACAAATCTGTAATAAGATCTGTGTTATGCTATGGGTGTGAAACATGGACCCTAACCCAAGCATCCGCAAATATATTGAACGCCCTTGAGCGACGGCTCCTGAGGTGAATAATCGGAGCGAAGCTAGACGGGGACCAATGGCGAATTCGATACAACCATGAGCTCTATGAAATTTTTGACGAACCGGAGGTCTCGAGGATTGTAAGACTGCGGAAGCTGCAATGGGCTGGACACATGAATCGTATGGACGAACAACGGATACCCAAGAAGGTATTCGTTGGGAGAACTGAAGGCCGGTGGCCAGTGGGGAAACCGAGGAAACGCTGGTCTGACCCGGTCGACGAAGACAGTTCATCGCTGCTCGGATTCCGGACTCGGAAGACGCGGTCAATAGACCGAGATAGTTGGAGGCGCTGTTTGCAAGAAGCGAAGGCCTGAAAGGGGCTGTAGCGCTAAGAAGAAGAAGCAGTCTTACAAACTGTTTTAATTAGGGATGGCGGTTTAGGTGAAAAACCCGTTTTTCAGTTTTTGTTATCTTTTGTTAAACCCGGTTTTTGTAAGAAAACAAATTTTTTTAAGTCAAGGAAATTGAATCAAAGTTAAATGTATATTTTTATGTATATTGATTAACGTTTGGTGTAATTGTAATGTTAAAAATGAGAGATTAATGTATTGAAATCCAAGCCCATAACATACTGTTAAGCCAAATCATTAATTTACAGTAGAAATATAAAAGAACCATCAAATCAGTCCCCAAACATTTTGCATTTATTGCGTATCGTGTGCAAGCTTCACTTCAAATCCTACATAGAGTCCTCCACATTGACACAAAAGATCAACAACTCATACCAAGAACCAATCAAAAACCAAAGTTTACTTTGCTTTGGTGACTGTGGACATTGATGCTGCCTAGATAGGGACGATGAAAAAACTGTTTTCCGCTTTTTTGTCTATGGTATTTTATTCCTTTGCATCCATTTTTAACCGGCTTTTGAATTTGAAAGAAAAAACTGGTTTCAACCAATAGGTAAATATTCCGGCAATAACCGGTTTTTCAAAAGAAAAACGGTTTTTGGTTAAACCTGTGCGGTTTTTCCGATTCTTTGTTCTAATACTCTGTGAGCCTGAGAAAAATCGAATCATATTCACGGGAGTTATAGCCATTTGAATTTTCTCTAATAACATGTTATGGGTGAATTTCGGTGGTGGTTAAATACGCTATCACTATTATTCGTGATTTTTAACTTTATTAAAAGAAGCAATACTGAGCCAAACTGCATTCGGCTTGTAACAAGAATAGAATTTGAATGGATTTAGAAGATAGTTGCCAAGTGAGATTAGCTAGCTACGTTTCAACGAATCAATCTGGCTGTGGAGGTCTCTACTATTAAGCGAGCTTGAATATCAGATGTTCATGATCATCAACAATATGACTCACTGCGTTAATGACTACTCAGAGAATCACAAAAGGTATCATTTGAAATTAACAGTACAAAACGCTCCAGAGTAAAAGCCGATGCGGCAAATACGGTAGCAGCTGCATCTTCACCGTTGAATTGTTCGAACTCTCAAAGTGCAACTTCTACGTCAACATCAATGCATAGGTATACGTTCTCGAATAGTAACAGCACTAACAATAACATTAACCACGGTTCAAATAGTAATGAGAATACTACAAAGCACGACATGAATTCAAACAACAATACAAACCGATAATATAATAGCTAAACTGTATTTTCCTTCTCCCGAAACACTACTAATCACCTTCGTCTTCTTAGCACTACAAGCCTCTTTTGGACTTTCGCTTCCTGCAAGTAGCGCCTCGAATTGTCTCGGTCCGTTGACCGTGTCCTCTAATTTCAAAATCCTAGTAGCGATGAACTGTCTTCGTCGACCGAGTCAGACCAACATTTCCTTGGTTTCCCCACTGGTCTCCAGCCTCCAGTTCTCCCAACGAATACCTTTTTGGGTATCCGCTGTTCGTCCATACGATTCATGTAGCCAGCCCATTGCAGCTTCCACAGTCTTACAATCGTTGAGACCTCCGGCTCGTCACAAATTTCATACAACTCATGGTTGTATCGAATTCGCCATTGGTCTCTATCTAGCTCCGCTCCAATTATTCGCCTCAGGACCCGTTGCTCAAAGGCATTCAACATATTTGCGGATGCTTGGGTTTTTTTGTGGTAGGGAGGTGAATGCCATTTATGCACGGAGTGTGGGACTCCCATATTTGTAAGAAGGCGACTGGACTTCCCACTAAATACCTCCCATGTCACCCTGAGAACCCAGCCTGGAACCGTTTGACCTCGCGGACAACCATTTCCCTCGCATCCTCGTTTCGGCGCAGGTAAAAAGCGTGGGGCTCTCTAGCAACGAGGGTGACGCGCCTGCAATGACTCTCGCCGCCAAATCAGAGACTGTTGGATACGAGGATGTAATCCTCAGTGCTCCTCTTCTCTGTACCTGTGTCAAGCGTTTTCGGTATACCTCCTTGCTGAGAGCGTCGTCCCATACTTCTCCTGCGTACAGTAGCACTTATCCTACAGCACTCATCAAGAGGCGTCTTTCTGACGGGCTGGGTCCCCCTACGTTGGCCATAAGTCGGCTCAGAGCCGATACTCCTGCAGCAGCCTTCTCAGCCATTGCCCTGATTTGCTCAGAAAAACTCATTTTCGAGTCGATCAGTAGCCCCAGGTACTTCACCGATAACTTCGATTCGAGTCGTGTATCTCCAATACTGATCATTCTTACGCTAGAGACTCTCTTTTTTGGCGGATGCTTGGGTTAGGATCCATGTTTCACACTGATAGCATAACACAGACCTTATCACAGATTTGTATACTTGGCGCTTTGTTCCCCTGCACATGTAGCTGGTCTTAAAGGTCGTCAAAACTGAATAAAACATTTTATTTGCGAGCTGTATTCTTCGCCGTATTTCATCTCTTTCATGAATGGTTCCCGTTATATTGGCGCCTCATTACACAAATTTGCCCACATTTTTGATACTGTATTCGCCAAGTGTGATATTTTGTGTATTTGAGGTATTTTTCCTTGACTGCGTCATGAGCCTTGTTTTATTTTCGTTGATTTGTAGCCCTGCTAGTTTTGCTTCGCTGTCGAGTTTCAGAAAAAGTTCTTTGGCAGTTGTTAATGACCGCAACAAAATGTTGACGTCATCCGCATAGGCTACTACTTGACTCGACTTGTATAGTAATGTACCTCGCACATCGTCAGGTAGCTTCCGTATGACGTACTCCAGAGCCAAATTGAATAGCAATGAGGCCAGCCCATCTCCCTGTTTCAGTCCGATATTTATGTCAAAGGCATCGGTGAGTTGGTTATTGATGCAGACTTGGGAGGTTGTCGACGTCATTGTCATTTTGGCAAGACGGAATAATTTGGCTGGGATCCTAAAGCAAAGCCTTATTTGGTACAGTACGTTCCGATCAGTACTGTTGTATGCTTGCTCAAAGTCAACGAAAATTGAGTGTACGTCTATGTTGAGCTCCCAGCATTTTTCAAGTAACTGCTTGACTGTGAACAATTGGTGTATCGTTGATCTACTTCTCAAACCCACCTTGATACTCCCCAATAATACTGTTGGCATAGGATCCGATTCTATTTTCTAAGATTTCAGAAAATATTTTGTACGTCGTACAAAGTAGTGATATAATTTTCGTACTGTAGCTTGTCACCTTTTTTTGTGGATAGGGAGTATAATTGATTGGCTCAACTCTTTCAGCACATGTTCTTGTTGCCAAATTCGCTGGCTACTAGTCATAATAAGAGTGAAACGAATCGTAAAGATTCCGTGGACACATCATGGCTGCAAATCATGCTAGCCTCCTCTAATTCCTCGGATATATATATATATATATATATATATATATATATATATATATATATATATATATATATATATATATATATATATATATATATATATATATATATAACTTGAATAAAAGCACATTCACGAACCTCCAGTCAGTATTAAGCTTAAGTCCATATCCAACGAATCGATTTAAGTATTCCTGGTGTTTTCATACTTTTTGTCTTCGCCAAAATACTCATCGGATGCCGCACCTCCGATTATAGTAAACGATTATTACAAAGCATCTTTATTTGTCTTCGCTTAGGTGTTCATCGAATACCAAATCTCTTAGTATGGTAAATGATAATTACAAAAAATCGGGATATACTTCTGTCGCTCTGAATGACTCCCATGCAGTGTAAAAGATACCTGCAGCGACTAGAAGCCGAATGTTACAACGTATTCACAACAATTGCTACATAGTTAAAAAAAACTTTAAGAAAAAAATAAATAAACCGAATTCAAATTGCCCTTAAAGGAATGTAATAAGTTTTATGGTAGCGATGCCATATCAGTCTTTCCCGGTTTCTTTTGTGGAATCAATTTGGCACCGCTTCCGTAAAATTTATTTCATCCTTTTAGAGTACTTTGGAATGGGTTTCCTTTTTTTTCTAAACGTTTTTTTTCACCCCTTTTTAATGGTAAATTTTTTCATTTCGAATCGAAATGTTATACCGTGTATATTGAAAGATCGGTTTTTGGCTGGAATGCAAAACTCGCTTCTACTAAAATCTGCAGCGTTTATAGGAATCGAACTCATCTCTGACGCCTTGTAGTACAAGATCTCTTCAATGCCTACCTTGATCTTAGGTTTCATAAAAATCCAATATAAATAGTAGCCTAAAGATGTTTTTGAATTTCGACTTTGCTAAGCCGCTATTTTAATATTCTGACGTGACACTGAAGTATTTGTTTATTGCTTCACTGTTTTCCACTTTCGAGTGATTGCCATTTTTTCAGATGGTTTGACTTTGAAATTTTTATTGTGAGCTTTGTCACACACTTGAATGGATCTTTCTACCAATTTAGGTACGAATCGGAACTATACTTTGGTCAGAACAGAAATCATGGGTTTTCATTTAACACAGCCCCTATATTGTTTTCGCTTTACCAATGATGTGCAGAACTAGTCGAAATATTAAATTTTTAAAAAGCATAATTAGGACCGCCAGTTACAAATTCCCTTATATATATATATATATATATATATATATATATATATATATATATATATATATATATATATATATATATATATATATATATATATATTTAGGGTAGTCGAACCACAACGCACAATGTTAATTATAAATAAAAGTTTTCAGAGAATTATGTTAATAATTCGGAAATAACTCATTTGGAACACTCGTTTATAATACAAGCATCTATGGCAATTATGCGTGAAACAAAATATCGCGGCTAAACTGGCATACTTCTATCCGATGGTCCATATTTTCAATGACTCTGAGAAATAATTGAGGTTCAATGTCGTTAATGTGCTGAATTATCTCATCCTTTAGCTCTAGGATTGTTCTTGGCTTATTGACGCACACTTTTTCTTTTAAATATCCCCGAGAAATAAGTCCAACGATGTCAAACTACACAATCGTGGCGGCAAATTAACATCACTACAACGTGAGATAACATCCCCATTGAATTTCTCGCGCAAAAGAGCCATTGTTTCATTGGCTGTGTGGGAAGTAGCGGCATCCTGTTAGAACCACATATCGTGCAGGTCTATAACCTCAATTTCTGGCCACAAGAAGTCCGTTATCATCTCGCAATAGCAAACACCATTAACGATAACTGCTTGGCCGTCTTCATTTTCGAAGAAGTACGTCCCGCACCAAACGGTCACTCTTTGTGGATACATCGGGTTTTCAACAATCACTCGTGGATTCTCATTTGCCCAAATGCGGCAATTCCGCTTGTTAACGAATCCATTGAAGTGAAAGGGTGCCTCGTCGTTGAAGATGATTTTCTTTGTAAAGTCACCATTGTTTCTGTCTATTCAACTCACCATTCGGCGTATTACCGACGCTTGTGATGATCAGTAGGCTTCAACTCTTGAGTCAATCGAACTCGTAAGCACGTAAATTTAAATCTTTATTCAAAATTCGCATCATTTATGTTCGTGAGATGTTCAATTGTTGGGCACGGCGACGAGTCGATGTCGACGGCCCTTCTGCCACACTTTCGCGAACAACAGCAATGTTTTCCGCAGAACGAACTGAGCGAGCATGCACAGGTGATTTCATATTTCCAACAGACCCGGTTTGCTGAAATTTACGCACAGTTCTGCCGAATGTGGACACATTTGGTCGATTATGCTGACCAAAAAAATCACGAAGTGCACGAAATGCATTTTGATTTGAACGCCCATTTTCGTAAAAGGTTTCAACAACATTAACACGTTACCCAATCGAGTACCTCTCCATGATTGAATTCGTCAAATACTGAAACAAAGAAATGTCAAATTAAGTTGCGCGAAAACTTGACGTTAAAGTGTGACTCAGAATCAACATCGTACATTATGGTTGGACCACCTATTGTTTATAAAATGAATTTGCAGTTCATACGAGACTAACCCTTACTCACCATGCGTTAAAAAGTTTGGGAATCTTACAAAATTCTTGGCAGAATACAGACTGTGCTAAAATAAATGTGATATTTTTATCCTAAATTCAAAAATAAATTTTCATCCAATAGTTCACTTTCTGCAACAGAAATAGTGCATTATACCTTGAATAATATCCCAAAGCATCTTAATTATGAGAAATTATAAACCATCCTCTAAAAGAGAAAATCATACTTTTTGGAATTTCCTTCCCAATAAACAATTAGCTTGATAAAATAAATTCTAGGAAGAAATGTTTGTTTAATGGCACAAAGAAATTTAGTCTCTTCATCTGTCGATTACACCTGTATTATCTGGCAGCGAATGAAAAGCAGAAGCTTACAAATTGATATTTGTCCTTTGAACAGACAAGCAAATTATTTTCTAAGGATATACGAGTATATGTATGTATGTATGTGAAACATATATAAAATCAAAATGCGCAGTACAAATCAATTAAAAAATTTCCATGCTTTCAGCAATGTTAAATTGTGTTGGATATTTACTCAAAAGTCTCTATAAAATCCTTGTAGGTTTGACTCCAACTTTCACGTCCTATTGATCAACAGAAAAATCAGCATAAATTTGTGTATTCTGAAAACGAACTGCCTACAGATTTCTCTCAGTCTACAAGAACATGCCACCCTCCTTACGACCATGGGATACAAAGACAACGTGCTCCTAATGAAAAACAAGTCATAAAAAAACTTTATAGCCAATAGGGTTTTACACCTCTGATAATATGAAACTGCTCATAAAAAACGACACGATAAGTCAAAGGAAGCTTGATTACGAATTCATTGCGAAAAAAAGCGATTAAAATTCCAATTTTAAGCTGACCACTGATAGAGAAGAGAAAACCCATTATCAACATCTTTTTTCAAAGGTTTTATTGTATTGGGGGTGAGAAGATTTTCCATGAAACAAGGGTAGGTTGATCATTTTATTTCCGGGTATTGGTTGAGACCGGTAATGGAAAAGAGCCTTGGTAAATTTTCATGATTTTAAATGGTTTCTTGGAAATTTGTTGAATTTTCCATAAACTGGGGAGTGAAACCTTAAAATAACTATTGACAAGCATACCCAAAAACATGCAGAATAAATCGAAAGGATAAAAGGAGATTATTTATAATGTCTGCAGACGGGTTCGAAAAATCTCTTATTTGGCTTTATTTAATGAAGCTTCACAAGGATCTGAAGGATATTCAAACAAATTCTAATTTTACTCTTATTCTAATATAACCGTCTGCACCCTTTGTAGCCTAACTGTACGCTTGTCTGCACAGCAACTAACGAAAAAGAATAAATCCTAAACACAAAAGCTTATCACTAGGGGAGATATAACAAAACACTTGAGATAAGGACATGAAAAGAATTCTTCTTCATGCCGTCGAGGAGACACTTGGGAAGCGTTCTTATTCATTCAATTGTGAAAAATAAAGTCCGGACAATCATTCCAAGGGACAGATTTAATTTAATTTCCATAATTGAAAAATTTTAACGATCCATTAAGTTCAAGTTAACAGATTTAGATTACAAGCATAACACGAATTGTTAATTGATTTAAATTTAATGATGTAGCCGTCACGAACAGATTTTATTAAGCGTGGATAAGGCGTACTGAGTTCTATTTCTGAGAAAATAAATGAATTCTTTTTAAACGTTTGAATGTATATATATATATTTTTTTGTGAAAATATCGTTCTTTATTTTGAGTGGCCTTGAATTTTAAATTGCGTTTAGGTTTATTATGTGGAATTTCTCTGATTTATTGAGTTTTTCCCATGACTTCACTTTGATGTTCGTACTATGACCGAATATAATACTGTTACGAGAAAATAGTCCAACGTAGAAAGTTTGCAAAAATCGGTCTCACGCTTCACATTTCCTGAAATCTTATTTCCTGTGTTGAGCATAATTGTGGCAAAGTTAGACATTTTACATTCAAAACTCTCACCACAACAATTTTGCATGGTTTTGATTTTAGTGGGTCGCCATCATAATCATTAATGGTATTAGCTGATTTTCTGATAACACAGGGGGACAGTCATTTTGCGGCAAGGTAGGATGGAGTAAATTTCGTATAAGCTGGTTATGCTAAATACAAGAAGAATATCAGATTTTTTCAAATTGACTTTGGTGTGATGATTTTTAAGCAGCAGAAAAGAAGGAAAATACGAGTGGTCGGCTTGGTGACTTTGACAGAACAGACATTTTATCTAAAATACGTCATGAAGTACATTAAAGATAAATAGCAGTGTGACAATGAACATTTGGATTAAAGAGTGACTCTAACACCCCTCCCCTGTCAACCTGAGAACCCAGCCTGGAACCGTTTGACACATTACTTCGGGCCAGGTCTCGTTTTGTTACGCCGTGGAGCGCCTTCAAGCTGGGGAATCCCTTTCCTAGCGGGAGGGGAGAGGGGAAGAGGAATTGCCAGAAGGGGCTGGGGGATCGTTCTTCTGGCAATCCCTCTTCTCCTCTCCCCTCCCGCTAGGAAAGGGATTCCCCAGCTTGAAGGCGCTCCACGGCGTAACAAAACGAGACCTGGCCCGAAGTAATGTGTCAAACGGTTCCAGGCTGGGTTCTCAGGTTGACAGGGGAGGTGTTTAGTGGGAAGTCCAGTCGCGCATGGGAGTCCCACACTCTGTGCATAAATAGCATTCACCTCCCTACCACAAAAAAAAAACACCCCTCCTTAGGACGATAGTTCTTGTTGCACTCCAATTGCTTCTCTGAATTGTGCATCTTTGGTCTTGTCCAGGGAGTTTGTAAGAACATCTGCAATTTGCTCAGTGGTGCTTATGTAATCGGCTTTTATTTGATTTTGGTTGAGTACATCCTATATGAGGTGATGACGTATGTCAATATGTTTGGTTCTAAGATAGAACCCTATATTTGAGGCGATCGCAATTGTGCTTTGGTTGTCACACAAAATTCAAAGTGGCCACTTCTTTTGACCAAGTTGAGTGACAAGTTCGTCTCACCACAGTGCTTCTTGTAAAGTAGCAGAGAGCGACATGTATTCAGCTTAACACAGCAAAAGTGCCACTGTATGCTTCTTAAACAATGAAGACGAGTCCAGTGGTAGACCTACAATCATCACTGTTAGCTGCCCAATCAGCATCGGTGTAGCAAATTATGATGTTGTTACCATTTTTACTGAATTTTAGTTTCATTGAAGATGTACCACGCTGATAACGAAGTAAATGCTTCACAGCATTCCAATGTTGTGGTCCAGGACTGGAACTGAATCGACTGAGTAGGTTTACCGCCAAGCATATGTCAGGTCATGTACATTGTGCCAAATACATAAGAAAACCCATTGCATCTTGGTATGGAACATTTTTCATAAATTCAATATCTTTTATTTCAAATGCACCATCTTTACTAAATATATTTTCACTAAAACTCATTGGTGGCATCGTGAGTTTGGCCTTTTCTATCCCAAACTTTTATAGAACTTTCTCAATATATTGCTCTTGATCAATTGCAATTGAACAATCAGATATTGTTATACGCATTCCAAGGATTTCGTTTCGTTATTCCAAGCTCTTTCATTTTGAATTGTTAATAGAGTTGGGCTTTGACATGTTCAAGCCAGTTGGTTTTATTTGAGAAGAGCAAAAAATCAACAACGGATGCCGCTATAATAAGCATATTTTCGTTTTTAGGGTTTTGTACTAAAATACAAAACCCTATTGCAATCACGACCTGTGTCCGTCTGTCCGTCTGTCCGTCCGTCCGTCCGTCCGTCCGTCCGTCCGTCCGTCTGTATGTCACAGCACTTTTTCTCCGAAACTATAGAGGCTACAGCCATGAAACTTTGTAGAAAGGTCAGAAGTGGTGACCTCTTGAAAGCTCAAGGGTGGAAAAATTTTTCAAAGGCGTTTAAGGGGGGTCTCCCCATATAAGGGGGTGACCCCTCAAAAAAAAATGTTCACCATTGGTAGTCGAGTAGGGTGTCATTGGAAAGGTCTCAATGAGATCTTTTCAAAACAAGTCTTAAAATTGTCTTATAAGTACCGAGGGGGGCAGGGGAAGGGGAAATGTACGAACTTTTCGCGTACCCCCCCCCCCCCCCCCCCTCGCGATTGGACACCTTCCATCCGAAAAATCTGAAAAAAATCATGAATGTAGGCCTTTGTGAGTACAACAACAACAAAAACATGAGAAGTCGAAATTCACTCAACTTTGTTAGTAACAGTATTATTTATCGATTTTGTGTTTTCTTGAATAAAATCTAAACGGTACCCTTAAACTCAATAAAATTTAGCAAAGAGATGACTATTTATAAGATTGATCTTTTCTGAAAGTTTAATAAAGATCGAATAGTATTTACCGAAGTTATAGCGATTTGAATTTTCGTGTATTACTATGGAGCAATATGCCCTGTATTACTATGGAAACATATTGCTATGGAGCCATATGCGCTTTTTACCGACTTAGACACTACAGCTTTGCTAGAATTTGCATGAAAATTTCAGGAGTGATAGGTATCATGAAGATGAGTACATACAATTGAAACAAGTCGAAGAGGCAGGAGAGAGCTCCTAGCCAAAGGGCTTTGTAACCATTCTAGGATTCGAAAAAATAGGCCATGAATCGATGATTACAGTACAGAGGAGTGGCCCCTGAAAAAAAATTTCATGAAAGCTAGCCGATATGAGTATCAAATGAAAGTTCTCTATGAGAGCTTTTCAAAACAGTTCTTAAACTGACAGTTTTTGCTTCAGTGGGAGCACAGGGGGGGAAATACATGAAAAATGTGTTTCCTCCCTCGCGAATGGACACCAGTGATCTAAAAATCTGAAAAAAATATCAAAGGAGATATTTATGGGTATAACTATAACAAATACCTCAGAAGTCAAAATTCGTTCAACTTTGTTAATAATAGTATGATCCTCGAGTTTCACATTTTCTCCAATTAAATCGTCTTTGACATGTTTCTTGATTTTATTCGTTGCTGGTTACTGCATTTTGTAAGTTGAGTACAAAACCCTTCTGACATGAGCATAGGTCTGTCTACCCAACTTGTTTAGCTTTGACATAAATGCACGGACCATGCTTAGATCTTTCTAATCCAAATGATTTTAGTGTTTTGTCCAGCTCTTGACTCCAGACCCTACTGGACTGCTTTAGTTCATACACAGAGAGAAATTATTAGGAAATTTAACTAAAGATTAAGCACGTTTAAATGAAAATCCATTGTTCTTCTATTCGCAATCGTCGCCATTTTTTATAAACCAATAAAAATCACTCAAATCAACAATTCCCAATAATATAGGGTTTCCCCATCAGAGTTGTTATTTTGATATTAAAAGAAAAATGCCATTTTTTAATATAAATGCTCGGATGTTTATTTCACTATAAAGAAAAAGGTATGCCGTTGATAGGGCAAAGTAACATAAGGCAAATGACCACCACAACCACGCTTACGGGACCATATCCTTTTCATGAAATTTTCCATAGCCAAATCGCAAAGAGGCTGCCCTATGTCCTCAATAGCCTCACAAATTCCATCTTTGAGGTCTTGAATTGACCCTGGGCTGTTGACGTAGACCTTTTCTTTCACATGGCCTCAAAAGAAGAAGTCGTAAGGTATTAAATCACAAGATTTTGGTGGCCAATTGTGATCACCTCTTCGAGAGATAACACGGTCCGGAAACTTTAGTTCATACACACATAGAAATTATTAGGAAATTTAACTAAGGACTATGCACGTTTAAATGAAAATGCATTGTTCTCCTGTTTGCAATGGTCGTCATTTTTTCATAAACCAATAAAAATCACTCAAATCAACAATTCCCAATAATACAGGGTTTTCCAATCAGAGTTGTTATTTTGATACTAAAAGAAAAATGCCATTTTTAGGGTTTTGTAAAATAATTTTACAAAACCCTTCTAAAATCGCGTCCTGTCTGTCCGTCTGTCCGTCTGTCTGTCTGTCCGTCCGTCCGTCCGTCCGTCCGTCCGTGTGTCACAGCAGTTTTTCTCGGAAACTACTTAGGCTAGAAGCATCAAATTTTGTATATAGGTGTAAAGTGGTGATCTCTTCAAAGTTCAACTACTAAAAAATTTTATAAGGAATTTAAGGGGGGTCTCCCCATGTAGGGGAGTGACCCCCCGAAAAAAAAATTTCATTGAAGGTAGCCGATATGGGTATCAAATGAAAGGTCTCGATGAGAACTTTTCAAAACAGGTCTTAGTTTGGCAAAGTTTGCTTCAAGGGGCGCACAGGGAGGGGAAATACACGAAAAATGTGTGTCCCCCGCCCTCGCGATTGGACACCTTCCATCCGAAAAATCTGAAAAAAATCAGGAATGTAGGCCTTGATGAGTACAACAACAACAAATACGTGAGAAGTCGCAATTCTCTCAACTTTGTTAGTAATAGTATGATTTATCGATTTTATGTTTTCTTGAATAAAATCTTAACGGTACCCTTAAATTCAATGAAATTCAGTACACAGATGTCTATTTATAAGATTGATCCACCCTGCAAGTTTCATAAAGATTGCATCATATTTAGCGAAGTTATAGCGGTTTGAATTTTCCTGTATTACTATGGAACAATATGCGCTGCATGTATTACTATGGCAACATATGGCTATGGAACAACATGCGCTTTTGACCGACTCAGACACTACAGTTTTGCTAGGATTTGCATGAAAATTTCAGGAATGATAGGTGTCATGAATAACTTTAAGAATCAGTTCAGCTAGTGGTATCAGTAATCGTAAAACAAAATAGTGGCTGTTTTAAATGCGAAGATTGAATAACTTTGAGTTGTTTTTTCCCAACTTCAACGTTTAAGATGCATGCTTTGAACACTTGATTCAATTTTATGAATGACCGAAGCTGAGTACCTACATTTAATACTCATAAGTGAAACAAGTCAAGGAGGCGGGAGGGAGCTTCTAACAAAAGGGCTTTGTAACAACTCTAGGATTCGAAAAAATTGGCTATTAATCGATGATAACAGTACAGGAGAGTGGCCCCTGAAAACAAATTCATCAAACGTAGCCGATATGAGTATGAAATGATAGCTTTCATGGGAGCTTTTCAAAACAGTTCTTAAACTGTCAGTTTTTGCTTCAGTGGGGGCACAGGGGGGAAATACATGAAAAATGTGTTTCCTCCCTCGCGAATGGACATCTGAAATAATTATCAAGAGAGATATTTATGAGTAGAACAATAACAAAAACCTCAGAAGTCGAAATTCTTTCAACTTTGTTAATAATAGTATGGTCTTCGAATTTCATAGTTTCTCCAATAAAATCGTCATTGACATGCTTCTTGACTTTATTCAATCTGGTGACTGCATTTTGAAAATTGAATACAAAACCCTTCTGACATGAGCGTAGGTCTGTTTACCCAACTTGTTTAATTTAAACGCTCGGATGTTTATTTCATTATAAAGACAAAGGTATGCCGTTAATCGGGCAAAGTAACATCAGGCAAATTACCCCCACAACCACGCTTACGGGACCATATCCTTTTCATGAAATTTTCCATAACCAATCGCAAAGTGGCTGCCCTATGTCCTCGATAGCCTCACGAATACCATCTTTGAGGTCTTGAATCGACCCTGGGTGGTTGACATAGACCTTCTTTTGCACGTGGGCCCAAAGGAAGAAGTCGCAAGGTGTTAAATCGCAAGATCTCGGTGGCCAATTGTGATCACCTCTTCGAGAGACAACACGGTCCGGAAACTTTTCCCCTAAAAGATCAATGGTTTCGTTGCTTGTATGGCACGTTGCTACGTGTTGTTGAAAATAAATGTTGCCCAGATCAATACCATTCAATTCCGGCCATGAAAAATCATTAATCATCTCTTGATAGCGCAATCCATTCACCGTAACTGTTGCTCCAGCCTCATTTTCGAAAAAGCAAGGTCCAATGATCCCGCTGGACCATAAACCGCACCAAACAGTCACATGTTGAGAATAGAGAGGCTTTTCAACAATAACACTAGGGTTTTCCGAGCCCCAGATGCGACAATTTTACTTGCTGACGAAGCCACGAAGGTGAAAATGGGCCTCATCACTCAAGATGGTTTTTCAATGGAATTCCGGATCATTTTCATGCATTTCAAGGACCAAATCAGCAAAGACACAACGTTTTTGATGATCGACCGGTTTGAATACTTGTGTTAACTGAACTTTATAAGCCTTAAGACTAAAATCTTTATGCAAAATACGATGTAATGACGTTTGTGGAATGCCTCATTCCAAAGAACGACGAGGACTGGACAAACCTGGGGTTTCATCAACACTTTCGGCTACAGCAGCAATATTCTCAGCTGTTCTTGAGTGACTGGCACGAGTTTTATTCTTCACATCACCAAGTTGTCCTAACAGCTCAAATTTTCGCACTAATTTCTGTATTGCGGTCCGACAAGGTGCTTCACGACGACCCAAAAATATTCGAGTTTTACGAACCATCTCTGCCAAACTTTCACCACTTTTATAGTAAATGTAGCATTGTTGAAGCGCGCATCATTCCATTTTTATCAATGGCGTAGTTTTTACTTGTCCAATGTCAACAAATAACAGCTTCAAAAGTGACATTTACCGAAATAGCGGGCTATCCAAAATAACACCTCTTATTGGAAAACCCTTTGTCATCAACGGTTCGTTGTTTTATCACTTCTAAAACTATGCCTTTTCTGCAAATTATTCATATTTAAAACTGAAAAAATTTCACACTGAGTACACTTGTACTTGATATCTTCAATAAAATCACCACAGTTCCACTCCTGTAGTAATACTTCTACTGCATCAAAAACGCACTCTTCAAAATCAATACCGAACTCCATCTTAACGCAATAAAACTAAAGTCGACGCTTTCTTCTCCGTGTATAAACTGAATGCGTCATAGCATGATGATCATCAAAATAGAAAAATATAATCTAAATTTTTTGGACAAAACATCGAACGAAAACAGTCCAGCTAACCATATTTAGTAGACTATTCCTATTTAGGCAAAATGACTAATCGTGTAGTTGTGGATAGTAGCAAAATTATCGAAATAATAGCTAAAATTGACATTTTTAGGGTTTTGTACTAAAATACAAAACCCTATTGCAATCACGACCTGTGTCCGTCTGTCCGTCCGTCCGTCCGTCCGTCCGTCCGTCCGTCCGTCTGTATGTCACAGCACTTTTTCTCCGAAACTATAGAGGCTACAGCCATGAAACTTTGTGGAAAGGTCAGAAGTGTTGACTTCTTGAAAGTTCAAGGGTGGAAAATTTTTTTAAGGGGGTTTAAGGGGGGTCTCCCCGTATAGGGAGGTGACCCCTCAAAAAAAAAATTCACCATTGGTAGTTGAGTAGGGTGTCATTGGAAAGGTCTCAATGAGATCTTTTCAAAACAAGTCTTAAAATTGCCTTATAAGTACCGAAGGGGGCAGGGGAAGGGGAAATGTACGAACTTTTCGCGTACCCCGCCTCGCGATTGGAAACCTTCCATCCGAAAAATCTGAAAAAAATCACGAATGTAGGCCTTTATGAGTACAACAACAACAAATACATGAGAAGTCGAAATTCACTCAACTTTGTTAGTAATAGTATGATTTATTGATTTTAAGTTTTCTTGAATAAAATCTAAACGGTACTCTTAAATTCAATAAAATTTAGCAAACAGATGACTTTTAATGAGATTAATCTTTTCTGAAAGTTTCATAAAGATCGAATAGTATTTAACGAAGTTATAGCGGTTTGAATTTTCCCGTATTACTATGGAACAATATGCCCTGTATTACTATGGAAACATATGGCTACGGAGCCATATGCGCTTTTTATCGATTTAGACACTACAGCTTTGCTAGGATTTGCATGAACATTTCAGGAATGATAGGTATCGTGAAGATGAGTACATACAATTGAAACAAGTCGAAGAGGCAGGAGAGAGCTCCTAGCAAAAGGGCTTTGTAACCATTCTAGGATTCGAAAAAATAGGCCATGAATCGATGATTACAGTACAGAGGAGTGGGCCCTGAAAAAAATTTCATGAAAGGTAGCTGATATGAATATCAACTGAAAGTTCTCTATGAGAGCTTTTCAAAACAGTTCTTAAACTGACAGTTTTTGCTTCAGTGGGAGCACAGGGGAGAGGGGGGGAAATACATGAAAAATGTGTTTCTAAAAAATCTGGAAAAATTATCAAGGGAGATATCTATGGGTATAACTAAAACAAATACCTCAGAATTCATAATTCTTTCAACTTTGCTAATAATAGTATGATCCTCGAATTTCACATTTTCTCCAATAAAATCGTCTTTGACATGTTTCTTGATTTTATTCGTTGCTGGTTACTGCATTTTGTAAGTTGAGTACAAAACCCTTCTGACATGAGCATAGGTCTGTCTACCCAACTTGTTTCTTCTTCTTCTTGTAATTAGGTAACAACGCCACATTTCTTTTCTCTGTGTATAAGGCCTTTCTTAAACAACATACCATTGATGGGTTTTCTCGACATTGGTAGTACACACGCTGTTTCTATTTCTTCCGAAAGATTTCCTTGAAGAAAAGCGGAAATTGCATCTACCTGTACCACCTTGAGGTGTAATTGAGCTGCAATTGCGAAAAGATATCGCAGAGAAATGTGTTGGACAACACATGAGTATGTGTCCTCATAGTCCACTCCCTTTCGCTGCGAGTATCCTTTTATAACCAATCTGGCCTTGTAGCGATCAATTTGTCCGGCGAGATTACGTTTTGTATGAAAGACTGTTGCAACCGCGGAAGTCACCGCAGTTGCAGATTTTATGGTTCAGCAGAAGGGTGTGTCGCCCGGGGTAGCATACTGAGGGCGGCTAGCACTCAGTCGTGTCGTGGGGCTTCCGGGACACCCTCTGCTCATGCTGAGCGACTTTACATAAAAACACTAACACGGAGGGATAAAGACGGGAACGGGGGAGGTCGTTTCAAGAAATGAAAGATTATCGTCTTAATGCGATATGGCCCTTTTATTTAATTCAACAATTCTAATTAAAACCAAAAACTTTGCAGGATAACAATACGAAAAACTACTAAAAGCCCCCTTCAAGATTTAAACAAAAAAATATAAACTGAAATATAACACCATAAACTAATTCAATATAATGAAAAAAAATACAATAAAACAACAATATAATTTGTAAAATATTTAAACAAAATACCAGATTTTGGTACTTACTTCTTTCCTTGCAGAACTCCAAACGTCCGGTGAAATACAAAACAAAAGAAGCGTGGGGCCACTGAAAATTAAATTTTAAAGTTAAAATCACAAAAAAACAAAAACGCAACGGCCACTTTCAGCTCTCTGATCCGTCATACAAGCGTAATTGCAGAAAAATTCAATGTAATGCACCTGCTCGTAGTTTTTCTTATATCATTCAATATGTTAGACACAAACTCGCAGTAACATAATCTTCCCCAAGTAGTTGATAACGCGACAGACCCGCATTTTGCTGCAGCTTATATTATCGGCGTCATGGATTGGGAAAACTCACTTTCCACCAAACTGCAATTACACGTCTAATTGCTATTGACAAATAACCAACATCTGCACTACAACACTTCTTTCGAATTCTCTGATTGATTCTATTCCTTTTGTATTATCCCACTTATCACCATTCACAAGCGAATCTTCAGATCAATCCCCGGTAGTTAGTGAATCACTTTATCCAAATCTTAACGTAAGTTCCGTGTCACACCACACGATATCGCAAAAGAAAAAGCAAAAATCCTCCCCAAAGTCAAGACTTTTATTCTCCGAGTTCAAACTCCAAAATCATCTCGACACCGCAAAAAAACTCCCTCACCAATTCCAATACTGACTGCCCCAAATCCAAGAACTCCATGCTCAATCCCGCAATCCTTTCATTTTCAATTACCGCAGCCGCATCTGGTTAACGTAATCGAAGATCATTACACTTCGATTCCGCTACCCACACATCTTCTTCATACTGACAAACGCAACAATTTCCATTTTGTATATATGGCAATTTGTATAACCAAGGAAACGTTTGATTAGATGCAAAGTGTCGTTTATATACGAAAACTATTGCTTTTACCGATACTCCAAAAAGAGTGCTTTCCTGCACTCAGGGAACTTGAACCCATGGTCCCAGCAAACCCACGGTCGAAAACCCACGTCGCTACCAACAGTGCGACCTTCTGTTGATTTCCCATGCATCAAATTAGCAACTTCAACTATGCATTTTTCTTGATGGGCATGAAATTGAAATTTGTTAATAGCACACGTGAATAAATTTTTTGTTAGTATAAAAAAAAAGGGGGGAGACCCCCTTAAATACTTTAAAATATTTTCTTACATTGTAAATTTTAAGAGGCACCACTTTTGACCTACGTAGAAAATTTCCTCATTCTAGCTTATGTGGTTTGCGAGAAAACTTGTGACGCACGAACAAACGGACGGATGGACAGACAGACAAGTCGCGATTATATAATTTTTTAGGGTATTGTAAAAATATTTTAACAATATTTAAAAATGCTCTGATTTATAAATACTTTTAAGTTAAGTAATTTAAAACGTTTCCATGAAAAAAATTCATTATTTCAGTTGCTACTAAATAGCGAATTGCGCTTGCCTTCTGACTTTTGGGGGGCCGCCATTCTGAATGCGTGCTTTTGAATTTGGACTATTTTAAATCTTTGTGTGCTAGGACCTCATCAATCAATGTGCCAAATCTGATTCAAATAGGAGTTTCACTCTAGACAGGGCAAAATAATTCAATTTTTAGTGAAAATGGCAGCTAAAAATATTGGGTTTTAAATTTTCGACTTCTTTATTTTTCATTGAATTTTAATAATTTTCTGCATAATACAAGAACATAGTACAGAGATCCATAATCTCAAGTTTCATCAAAATCCGCTGGGAAATGTGGCCGCTAGAGGGCCACAAAAACGCATATTTAAACCGCCGCCATTTTGGAATTTGCACATGCATGATCACCAAAATATCAAAGTCTGTAGATCTAAGTAATGTCTATCTTGAAACCAAGCTTCGTGTATGTCGCCATTTTGTTTTTTGCAAGCTGACCTCCAGTTTTTTACGTGATTCTTTAGATACTTATAATTTCTATCTAGCTGCCGAATTTCATGAACATCTGTTGAAACCTTTGACCACTATTACAACAACCAAATTTTGCACGTTTTGAGACCTTTGAGCAGCCGCCATTTTGTTTCTGCCGTACTGACTTTGGATTTTTTATTGTGAGATTCATCACATGCATCAGTGAACCTTTGTACCAAATTTCTTTCAAATCGGAGCTATACTTTGGTCAGAACAGAAGTCACAATTTTTCGTCTGAAACGGCCGTCATTTTGTTTTTGCCCGGCCGATATAGCTGGTTCACAAACTTAACTGAGATATTTACCCAATACACCTTTCCTGAAAATTTGGTGTAAATCGGAGCAAAATTGCAACCTCTGGCGTGGTCACAAATTTCGTTATATCCCATATACGAGTATATATATATATATATATATATATATATATATATATATATATATATGTATATATATATATACATATATATACATATATATACATATATATATATATATATATATACATATACATATATATACATATATATATATATATATATATATATATATATATATATATATATATATATATATATATACAGATATATATATATATATATATATATATATATATATATATATATATATATATATATATATATATATACAGAGGTGGCCAAAAGTGATCGGACAATACAAGAAACAAGCAATAAAATACTTTTACGAGCATAAGCTTTGAAATGAAATAAAAATTTTTCCCTTATATAAAAGTTACTTGTATTCTCAATTAATTGCACAAAAAAATAAAACAGAAATAAAAAGATTTTCACAAGAAAATTAACAACTAATTCAAATTCACATTGCATCAAGTGGACAAAAGTAATCGGACGTTCAATTGTAATACTTTTCTTTCTGATGATTACATTAGAACATAGGCTTTTAATATCTAGTTGCGTATCCTTTTTGTTTTATAACTTCTGTTAACCTATTGAGCATAGACTGTACCAACTTACGGGTAACGTCCGGAGTAATGTTGTCCCATTCTTCTAATAACACCGTCTTCAGTTGACTTTTATTAGTAATGTGATGGTTCCTTATTTTTTTATCCAGATGATCCCAAAGATGTTCAATGGGATTTAGGTCTGGGGATTGCGGTGGTGTTTTTAATTGACCAGGAGTGTTGAAAAGGAGCCACATACGAACATCATGAGCTGTATGCTTTGGGTCATTATCTTGCTGGAACAAATAATGACCATCAAGACCCAATTTTTGTGCACTTTTTTTCAAATTTTCTTTCAAAATCGACAAGTAACCTAGTTTGTCCATAGGTTCGTCAATGAAAACAAGTTCTCCTACACCGTTGGCAGCCATGCAACCCCAGACCATTACACAGCCACCTCCGTGTTTTACTGTATGTTGAATGTTTTTGGGATGAAGCTCACTATTTTGAGTTCTCCACACCAACAACCTGCCGTCGGAGTGGTAGATATTAAACTTACTCTCATCAGAGAATATTATACGAGTCCAAAAGTCGAGCGGCTTGCTTTTAAATTCTTTTGCAAAGCATAATCTTTTCTTCTTATTAACTTTGCTAATTAGTGGTTTCTTTCGAGGTACTCTCGCTTGATAACCAGCACGGCTGAGAGCTCTACGAATAGTCCGGGCACTAACATTGGTACCATTTACATCTGCTAATTGATCCCTAATACTTCTGGACGTTGTAGTCGGATTCTTTTTAACAATTCTTAAGATTTTTCGTGCGTCTGTCTCTGTTAGTTTACATGGTCGACCACTCCTAATTTCGTTTTCCACCTGATTATTTTTTCTGAACCGTTTCACGATATCGAAAACTGTCGAACGACTTCTTCCAATTATTTTTGATATTTCAGAAAAGGATTTATTCTCTTTAGACAACTTTATTATAACTTTTCTTTCATGTATACAGGTTTCTTTGCGATTCTTAGCCATGTTTAACTTTCTTCACTTAAAACTGACAAGTAAATGACTGATATCAGAAAAACACATATCAACATATAATTAGGGGAATTCCCTTTTAAACTCGGAAATGAAAAGAAAAGAATTGCTCCAAACTTCAATGACTAATTTCACACTTTTCAAAATGTCCGATTACTTTTGTCCACTTGATGCAATGTGAATTTGAATTAGTTGTTAATTTTCTTGTGAAAATCTTTTTATTTCTGTTTTATTTTTTTGTGCAATTAATTGAGAATACAAGTAACTTTTATATAAGGGAAAAATTTTTATTTCATTTCAAAGCTTATGCTCGTAAAAGTATTTTATTGCTTGTTTCTTGTATTGTCCGATCACTTTTGGCCACCTCTGTATATATATATATATATATATATATATATATATATATATATATATATATATATATATATATATATATATATATATATGTATGTATATATATATGTATATATATAGTTAGACAAAAAAGTCGTAACGATTTCTTGATTTTTATGAACATCTGACATGTAATTCAATATTTTTTTACTTTAATGATTACAATGTTTTCTACAGCTCTTTTGAAACAAAGTTCAGGGATAGATGCGGGATTTTATCCATTTCTTAATATATAATAATTCAATTCAGTGAATTTAACAAAATTTCATATCAAAAAACTCTCCGTACGAAATTTTTTAAACAATGCTTTGCATTGTTTACATAGTTATGTAAACAATGCTTTGCACAAACAAGAGTTCACAATTTTTCCTGGGGTACAGCTACCATAGTTTCAGCCGCGTGCAGATTTGTATCAACTTCAGAAAATCCAATATTCCGCCATGAGTAAAGAAATGTGTAGATACGAGGAAATTGATCATAAAGCTTTATTGTGAAGGCAAGTCGAGGGGTAAAATTTCGAAAGTAATTGGTAGACCTAAGCCAAGTGTCCAATATGTTATTAAGCAATATGGAGAAACCGGTTCGTTCAAAAGTAAGCCCCGTTCGGGACGGCCAAAAACTTTAAGCGATATAGCGCGGCGGTCAATAGTAAGCAAAATAAAAGATTATCCTAGAACCAGCGCATGTAAAATAGCAGACGAGGTCAGAAAAGACTTTAATTTAACGGTAAGTGATGAAACCATTAGAAATGTTCTACGGGAAAGTAATTTCCATGGTCGAAAGCCAAGACGAAAACCCATTGGTCTCAAAACTTAATCGCAAGAAGAGATTAGACTTTGCAAAAATACACTAAAATAAGGACGCTAATTTCTGGAATCGAGTAGTATTTTCTGACGAGAGTAAATTCAACATATTTGGATCAGATGGCAAGGGAAAAGTTTGGCGCAAAGCAAATGAGGGATTCAATTGCAAAAATCGAATTCCAACAGTCAAGCATAAACCGCACCAAACAGTCACATGTTGAGAATAGAGAGGCTTTTCAACAATAACACTAGGGTTTTCCGAGCCCCAGATGCGACAATTTTACTTGCTGACGAAGCCACGAAGGTGAAAATGGGCCTCATCACTCAAGATGATTTTTCAATGGAATTGTACTTGATATCTTCAATAAAATCACCACAGTTCCACTCCTGTAGTAATACTTCTACTGCATCAAAAACGCACTCTTCAAAATCAATACCGAACTCCATCTTAACGCAATAAAACTAAAGTCGACGCTTTCTTCTCCGTGTATAAACTGAATGCGTCATAGCATGATGATCATCAAAATAGAAAAATATAATCTAAATTTTTTGGACAAATCATCGAACGAAAACAGTCCAGCTAACCATATTTGGTAGACTATTCCTATTTAGGCAAAATGACTAATCGTGTAGTTGTGGATAGTAGCAAAATTATCGAAATAATAGCTAAAATTGACATTTTTTCTTCTTCTTCTTGTAATTAGGTAACAACGCCACATTTCTTTTCTCTGTGTATAAGGCCTTTCTTAAACAACATACCATTGATGGGTTTTCTCGACATTGGTAGTACACACGCTGTTTCTATTTCTTCCGAAAGGTTTCCTTGAAGAAAAGCGGAAATTGCATCTACCTGTACCACCTTGAGGTGTAATTGAGCTGCAATTGCGAAAAGATATCGCAGCGAAATGTGTTGGACAACACATGAGTATGTGTCCTCATAGTCCACTCCCTTTCGCTGCGAGTATCCTTTTATAACCAATCTGGCCTTGTAGCGATCAATTTGTCCGGCGAGATTACGTTTTGTATGAAAGACTGTTGCAACCGCGGAAGTCACCGCAGTTGCAGATTTTATGGTTCAGCAGAAGGGTGTGTCGCCCGGGGTGGCATACTGAGGGCGGCCAGCACTCAGTCGTGTCGTGGGGCTTCCGGGACACCCTCTGCTCATGCTGAGCGACTTTACATAAAAACACTAACACGGAGGGATAAAGACGGGAACGGGGGAGGTCGTTTCAAGAAATGAAAGATTATCGTCTTAATGCGATATGGCCCTTTTATTTAATTCAACAATTCTAATTAAAACCAAAAACTTTGCAGGATAACAATATGAAAAACTACTAAAAGCCCCCTTCAAGGTTTAAACAAAAAAATATAAACTGAAATATAACACCATAAACTAATTCAATATAATGAAAAAAATACAATAAAACAACAATATAATTT